>PVJD01009405.1:0-63083 GCA_004026545.1 Mormoops blainvillei
ATGTACATAAAGATTCCCCCATTTTTATCAAAAATCCTTAGAGAGAATTTTGGCATTAAATATCAATTTTATTTTCTTAAAGCACTTCTCCTAATTTTGAAATAAAATTATTTTAGAGGAATAATCTTTCTTTTAATGTATTTCATCACTATTTATGAATTATACTTTCTAACACTGAAGCAAGAAAGCTTATAGAGGATAAATATTTTTTACAAAATTTTAAATAAATTTTATGTTAAATATTTTTAAACTCCAGTAACAATGCCATTTTTATTTAATTGTTAATTATTTGATTCATATATTTTTTCAAAAATTAGGTAATGGGAGTGGTCAATAAAAATATAAAATAATATTTTTGTCATTTCTAAGTTTTTAAGCTCACATGCAAATAAATAAATAATCTTAACTACTGTTTTATATTAATATCATACCTTTGTCATAGTTTACATTTAAAACGGTAGAGAATGAATGACTATTATCATTTAATTACCTCCAAAAATGTCTAATTTAAAAAAAAATTAGATGGATTTGATCGTTTCTGACTGATTTCAACTTATTTGACCAATTGCATTGAATGATTAATGCATACACATCAAATACAAAAAAGAAACTAATTTAAGCATAGTCTTGGATGTTTTTCTGATTATTTCTTCTTTGAATCTCATATCTCTGATAAACCTGAAAAGATAAAACGTTACTCTCTATAATGTTAAAAATATTTAACATGCAACTTGCCTTTTAAAAATAATTATATTAACATATATTTTCTTCATGGGGTTATGTTCTTGTTCTACATATAACTTTTTGAAAAGTTATTAACACAAAATACTGGCAAATTACATTATTTCGCCTCTTTGAATGTGTGCAATGAATTATGAACACAAGAGTATTCGTACTGGTCAGAGGAAATAAATTAAGTAATCAATTGCATACCAGAGAGGTACATATTTCCTTTGACTTTAGCTAGGCTTGGGGAGGTGGGTAAAGAGACTAATGTTTTTCTCTCAGTGTGCCATTTATCAACCTCCACAGTGGCTCTAAGCAATTTTGTTTTCTCTTCATGTCCCAGGGGTCCCAATATAGATTTGCATTTTGTCAACTGGAATGAGTCAGAAAACTCTCCCTGACATTTGATCTTGATCAGCTGCTGCTGTTCATTGACTAAGCAAGTAATCATTTTTCTACCACCAAGAAGGACAGGTGACCTATGCTAAGAGTGATCCTGTAATTTATTTACTCTTTGTGTTACACTAAGCCTGGCTGTTGAAAGACAATAAAAGCTGTCTGAGTTAAGTCACCTAGGTCACTGGTCACAATTTCTAATGAAATCCAGTTTGTGGGTGAAGACAGAATATATATGGGTCTTCTCTTAAATGAAATTCTGCAGAAGGCTGCACATACACACACACAAAGAAGTCTTCATCATGACTCTTCTTAAAATTTCCATATATATTTTATCCTCACCCCTAAACAGTAAATTTTATTTGAATGTGTGGTCATTGACCCACACATATCACTATTTAACCTAGGTCATTTCTGATTTCATTTAACAAGACAACTTAGGGTAACACAAAGAGCAAATTATTACTAGAGGGCCACTAATATAGGTCACCTTTCTACCTTAGTAGAAAGTGTGTATGTGTGTGTATGTATATGGTTTTCTCCAGAATTCTGCTCAGAAGTCTCATATTTATTGAGTAGTTAGGATTAGGGTATAGAATTAGGTGTGTGGTTTTTTGCTTCTTTATATTTTTTAAGATATTTATTAATCTTTATTAATAGTAGGAATACATTTGCTTAATTACTTGATTGGTATTAAGTGCCTGTTGATAATGTAGTCCACTATTTTACAAACAAATATCTTCAAATGACTTAAATACTTTTTTAGGATGTGTTTTGTGCACATGAACATTTTATATAATACAAAGATGAATAAAACATTATGTTTGTTTGAAAAGAAATCTAAATTACCTCATAAACAATACTAAAAGCATAGATGCATTGAGCACTAGGTAGAAATCAAGGCGATGACTTTTTTGGTCATCATTATTTAATTAAAATAATTCATTTCAGAATTTAAAGGGCCACCATTTAAAACTTCACTTTTGTAAAGATGCCTCTATTAAATATTTTCTTGAAATATATATCTGTTATAAGTCTATATTACTGCATAGCAGCCACCCTGCAACTTAATGGCATACATTTTAATGTGCATACAGATTCAGACAAGAATTCAAAAACAACATTACAGGAAAGGCTTCTGGACTCCGTGATGTTCAGGAATCTGGTATTTCTTAATACCAGTGATTATTTGCTCTGTATTGCCCCAAAGAGAGTCCCACTACCACTGCTTTGTGCACAGGTTAGGTAAGGGAGTCTCTGACTTTTCTGACCTTTGTAATGGGAAATGTGTAAGAAACAGTGGGTTTGTGGTAGAGGAAATTAGATAGTATATTGTTTGTGTGTTTGTGTGCAAAGGTGTTATTTTTTTAATGTATTGGGATGATATTAGATAATAAAATTGTATAGGTTTCAAGTGTACAATTCTATGATGCATCATCTGTATACTGCACTGTGTGTTTACTAACCAAAACCAAACCTTCTGTTACCATATATTTGACTTCCTTTTTCCATTACTACCTCTCAACCCCCTTCCATCACGTAAGACCATACTGTTGTTTGTGTCTATAAACTGTTAGTTTTTTTTGTTTGTTTGTTCATTCACCGCTTTCAGTTTTACATCTCACATATGAGTGAAATCAAAGTGTTCTGACTTTTTCTGTCTTGTTTCACTTAGTATGATATTCTCGAGATTCATCTATGTTGTCACAAATGGCAGTATTTCACCTTTTCTTATGGCTGAGTAGCAGTCCATTGTATAAATGTACCATGTCTTCTTTATCCGATCATCTATTTAGACACACTTTGGGTATTCCCATGTGTTGGCCACCATGAATAACGCTGCAATGAACATAAAGGTGCATATATTTTTATGAATAAATGTTTTCAAAATTTTGGAAAGATACCCAGAAGAGGGGTTGCTGGGTCACGTGGTAAAAAAAAAAAAGAAACCACCAACAAAACAAAAAGGCAACCAACCTAACATAAGAAAATATTTGCAAACAACAGTTCTGACAAGGGATAAATATCAAATATATATAAAGAACACATATAACTTAACACCAAACAAGCAAACAATCCAATAAAAAAATTGGCAGAGGACCTGAACAGACACTTCTCCCAAGAAGATGTACAAATGGCCAACATATATATGAAAAGATTCTCATCTTCACAAACTATTAGGGAAATGTAAATCAAAACTACAATATGATACCACCTCACACCCGTTAGAATGGTTATTATCAACAAGATAAGTAATAACAAGTGTTGGAGTTGCTGTGGAGAGAAAGGAACCCTCCTTCACTGCTGGTGGGAAAGTAAACTGGTGCTGCCACTATGGAAAACAGTATGTGAGTTCCTCAAAAATTAAGAACAGTATGTACGATAATTGTGGTAGGGAGAACAATGAGCTCGTTCCACCTTGTATACATCCTAATGCTCAAACCCGTGACTATGTTATTGTACATGACTGAAAGACATTACAGACGTGAGTGAAAGTTTCAGACGGAAGATTATCTTGGTAGGCCCAGTGCAATCTCATGGCTCCTTGTAAGTGAAAGAATCAGGAATTAAATTTCTGGTTAATTTGTTACAGCAGCAATAGGAGACAAATGTCATAGTTCTAAAGTAAAGAGAATAGATTGATCCTCTGTTCTGAAAACATATTTTGTGTATCACACAATTTTTCTACTAAGAATTCTAAGATCAATAAAATGAGTGACATATCTGCAGTGTTAAATCTGAGGTTTGATTAGACCCTCCAAGGTAATTAAATTGTCCCCCCCAAAAAACATAAATTATGAATTATCATTAATTTCAATTTGTGAAAGCACCTCAAGTGTTAAAATAAATATATATTAACTACTATAGGGATTCAGGCTAGGTGGTGAAATAATGGGTGTGTTTTCTCACTTTATTGCCTGGAAAATTATACATAAAGTAGATATACCATTTGTTTCTATTACTGAAATCGAATTTTATTTTCATAGAAAATGGTGCTTTTCATTTTACTTAAAAAAAAAAAGCCACAGATGCACATACCCCCCCCCACACACACACACGTACACATATATTTATATAATGTGAACAATTAGAGAATATTATGGCTTGATGACATCTGGTTTCATCAGTCATTTAGTAAACATGTTTCAAAATATGCTGAGATAGAATGACGCTGTATTATTTATCTTTTTCTTTGCAATTAAAAATACACAATAAACACAGCACTGCTTGATTGCTGATGTCTCTCCTCAATTAGCATAGAAGCAAATTGATTTTTTTTTTTGGCTTCAGGGGGCAAAACAACAGTGTTGTTTTCTTCTTCTTGCTGCATTTCTATCAAACACATTTTTACTGCAAACAGTGTTTGCATCTAAGGCAAGTTATTTTCATTCTTTCAAGTCAGAAATAATTTTCAGTTGCAGCTCTCTATGCTCCCTTAAGGAAATATATTAGCCACCACATGGTGGTTTAAGCTCACAATTAGTCTTTTTCTCAGTCTTGCCATGTTATCCATCCAGGTGGGTGGTGTCTTTAAACACTCAAGTAATCATTTCAAAGGCAATGAACATACACAAGGTTGGTTCTTCTGCTGGGGTCAAAGATGTTTTATTTTCAGTCATGTTTGGCTTTAGATGAAATGCTTTGAAAACAGTCTGAAAGTTTAGTTTTCTTCAATATGTCATTCTCTATTCAAAGAGAAATTCTGATAAATGCTAACCCACTTGGAAAAAAGGACACTGCTAAAATAAACATTCCAATCACCCAGGAGAAGCAGCAGGGCAATAGCAAAGATTTTCTTTCTCTTAATCCTATTGTGTACTCAAAAGGATAAAAGGACATAAATTTTCTTTCATACAGAAATAAAGCCTGGCTACCTTGTAAGATAACAAGTGGTGCACTTTATCTGATTACTCTTGCAATATAACAACATTACTGGGGAAATTATTGCATTATTGTATTAAGCCACATGGTTCATTAATTTTAGTAAAAAGAAAAAAGAGAGAGAAAAGAAAGGAAAAAGGTTGTATCTATTTTATCCAGGCCTTATAGTAGTACCGAAATAACTCGTTCACAATTATATGGACACTAATTTGCAGACTGGAATTGAAATGCTCAATGTTAAAGCTTCTCTCTCAATTCTTAGGTTACTTTGTTCTCAGTTTTAGGTGCCTGCAAAAGCACAGAGCCCGTGGAGGCACTAATCCAAAGTGTATAATCAGCATCTATTCAACGATTCTATGGTGATAGATTAACTCATTGAATTCATAATATACAATTTAGAAAAATGAAGGTTACAATTTTCAATAAGTGATAAATAGTAAAACAAGATGTATTCTCAACCTCCTTGTCCGAATCTGATATGGCATTTCCCAGAATCTGTCTCTTTCCTATAGGGATGAGTCACAATAAATGTATTTCATTATTAACTACATTTTAAATTAAGTATTCTTACCTTCCTAATCTGTTATCCCTTCCCGCTATGAAAAATCTTTGTGCATATTAGAATAGTAAAAATTAATTTAAAACATCTAGGCTGTAAATGACATTCCTGCTACGGAGAAAATAAAAACTGTCCCACGCGATCATGTGTGTAATTCTTCTCAGAAGTGATAAACTCCTCTCTTTACATATCAAATATTGTTCAGTGTTGATGCTACATATGGATGAGATGTGAAAGCAATAAGCCCAATCTCACTTCCTCTACTCCTCACAAATCTATTTATTAAATCATACCCAAACCAAAAGGAGAATGATTTACTATCATTAAAGATGTGCAAAAGAGTTAATTACAAGTAACAGTACTAGCACAACGGAAAGAAGCAATCTGTCTTTTCAAAAGTAACTATCACAATTAGGAAATTATTTTTAAAATATCTTAAAAACACAAAAGTGTCATATTTTGTGGTTGTTAAGTATCTTTATGTTGACTATCATGGTGACATTACTTTTGCCTTTAAAAATGCTTCAGAAATAACTATTTTTGCTCATGTACTAGTTCTTATTATATGTGAATATTAAATTAACAGAGGTTAGAGATATTTTTTGATATGTTGGTAGTAATATATTACAAAACAAGTTAAGAATATTATAATTTTCAACCTGGATTAAATAACTTTCAAACTGCATACTGTGAAATTAGTCAAAAGGCTGCCATATTATTTAAATAAGTTCATTTTCTGTTCTTTGGTGTGCTGTGCTGCATTGGGCCATAATGCAGTGCATTAAAAAAATCGTTAAGTTACTTATGTTAACTTTTGCTAAATGGTCTTGACATAATAAATATAACCTTGATTTCTCTTTTTCACTGTAATTTCCTAGTAACATGGCTTAGTGTTACTTTTTGTGTGTGAAAGTCATTTATGTTGTTATGAGTAGCAGTAGTTAGCTCATTTTCATTGCTGAATAAAATTTTATCTTATGCTTATACCACAGTCATTCTACATTTTTATGGAAATATTCTAGTTTTGACAATTATGAATAATTATCCTATGAGTATTAATATGCATAACTTTTGTGCCCTATTCATACATGTTTTTTGAAAATATATCTAAGGTGAAGTTGCTGCGTTATTGGACATGCATATGTTGAAATTCCGTAGGTAATTTTCTAAAGTGGTTATTTGATGTCCTGGCTGGTGTGGCTAAGTGGGTTGAGGGCCAGCCTGCAAACCAAAAGATCGTTGGTTCGGTTCCCGGTCAGGGCACATGCCGGGGTTGTGGTCCAGGTCCCCAGTTGGGGGCTCACAAGAAGCAATCACACATCGATGTTTCTGTCCCTCTCTTTCTCCCTCCCTTGCCCCCTGTCTAAACATAAATAAATAAAATCTTTAAAAAAATAAAGTGGTTATTTGTATTTGCACTAACAGTAGTTCATCCTTGCTGAAGCTTTATTAAGTTTTTCTTCTCCTTCTTCTTCTTCTCCTCCTCCTCCTCCTCCTTCTCTTCCTCAAAATTCTATTAGATTGGAATCTAATGGTATTTTGGATAGTATTTATATATTTTAAATTTAATTTTCATTTCCCTTATATTTCTGGTTAAGTACTTTTTCATAGATTTATTGGTCATTTGGAAATCTTTTGACAGATACTTGTCCAAGTCTTCTTCTCTTTCTTCTATTTTTATCCCAATTTTTCCTACTGATTTGTAAGAGATCTTTATATAGTCTAGATAAAACCTTTTTGTTTTATCTATTCTAAGTATATTATCCTTCTCTGGGACAACAGAAGTTTATTTTATTTTCTAAAATCTTGTTGAGGACATGACTCTATATTTAAGGCTACTTTAATCCAAACAGGTATCAAGATGACTTGAACCTGAGCTTTAAAGATATCAGGTTCTAGCTCTGTTTTACTTTTACCCAAATGGGTGATCTTTTTGATTCCCTACTGAAAACCTGGAGTTCTTATCAGAGCCCCTCCTGCTTAGTAGTCCAAAAATAAAGAAGCTGGGGTGAGTGAGATAGCAGAATGAGGAAAATCCAACAACACATTTATTATTTAACTAGGGAGAGGTAATCCTTACCTAGGGACAGTGCATTAACTGACCCAACATCTTTACTGACATATGGCGGAAAGGATATGATGAGGGAAATCCTTTTGAGTTGATTTTTTGGGTCTTTCTGAACTTCAGGAATACCATATGCTTGTATTCTTTCAATAGTTTTTACCTCAGTTCAGGGGTTTTTGTAATAAAAGACATACCACATTCAAGTTGCAAATGATCTAGAAAGTCAACATCATAGCAAAGTTGCCAGGGCCAGGTGTGGCTGGAGACAGTTTATTGGATAGAAAAAAATAAAAAAAACCCATGACCTGGAAAAGCACCCACATTAGAAAGTTACCACTAAGAGTCCTGAGAGAGGATCAAAGCCTGCCAAAGTGGCAGAGAATAACTGATACATCAGAGAAAGAGAGTTGGTCAATTTTTGGCAGGTGTCACAAACCTGGCATACAGTGGTGGCCTTTGTGTCAGAATCAGAGTTCTTTGCTGTGATGAATGTGTTGTTGTGTCCAGCACAATGATGCATGTAGTCAGCAATAGTGACAACTAAGGAGATGCAGGCTCCAAAAGCAACTTGATCCTCATCAATCTCACTTGAAAATGACCCTTGTGGTGGACACCTAAAAGTGACACAGATAGTATAATCAGTAGCAATGATCTTTTTCACAGTTTGCAGCTTTAAAGGGGGATGTTTAATCAAGCAGCCTGTGGTTTTTCAAGTTACAGAATAGAAAGTAGCAATGACAATACTCAAGTCAGTGAAACTGTAACAACTTTTGTTGAATGGAGTATTGACCAGGACTAGGAGAATAAACTTAAGTTCTGCCATTTTAGCAGTGCACCCAAATTGATTTTTGGTTCTGTTTACTTGGCGGTGAAGTTGAATAACTGCAATGGACTGATAGATAACATTGGATCTCTGGTGAGATAAAACACCAGTCAACCAGAGCCAGGTGTTTAGGGGGACCTCTGTGAACTAAGAGCTCTACTGAGACAGTGGTTTTAATTCATGAAGTGCAGTGGAGGTAAACATTTCTCCCAATAAGATAGCTATCACTCTTTCATGTAAATCTAAATAGCTACAAAGGCCAGGCCTGCTTACCACATTTATTTTTTTAAGGGCTAGTATAGCAGATGATATCTATGTCTGATAGGTGGCACTGTTGCACTGGAAAATGGTTCCTGGCACTGCAGCACCCATTAGGAATTTAACTAAAGCTGGGATTCATCCCTTCTGTCCTTGAGGCCATCTAGTTCAGGTATTACTACTGGGGATGGGACAGGGAAAAGGTTGGGGTGGGTGGGGTGGGTAGGGGGGTGATATTCCACTAGCACCTCAATACAAGGGATAGTCCCTGAATGGAGAAGTCCTCTCTAATACGGAAGTCATGGGGAAGTCCAAACACTAACACATTAATACTAACTATATATTCAGCAATAGAGATTAGAATGACAATATACTGAATTTTCTCTAGGATTCCCACTTGCAAAGTCACCTAAACTTCCCTTCTCCTTTTGCCTTTCATCCAGTTCCCCTTGTTTTGACTTGAATGTCCCCTTCCCTCTAGACATCTACTTGGATGATGACTCTGGTGCTTATAACTCAACAGAGTTAGGACAATTTCAAATCTTTCTTTCCAAGTTCACCAGTGTACGGGTGGATAAATATGGCCTTCTGTCTCTTTTGGGAGCAAGAAGAGTTCATCCACATTCCAATAGCCTTTTTCCTTTGAGAACTGAGACTGTTAGGAAAGACTGCAGGCATCAGGGGGTGCAGCAACAGAGAGAGAGAGGGACCTCATGCCAATAGGCACACACATTCATTTCAGTTTTTATTTGCCTATACGCTGTTCATATCTTAACCAAATAACTTTTACAGTTTTTGACCCACTCAAAGTTCTATATTAATTAGTAATAGCTTTCAATATTTATTCCTGTTGAGGAGTCTTTTTGAGTACACGGCCACAGTCATTTTGCCTTTTGGCTTGGTCAATGAGCCTACTAACCCAATATCACCATAACGTACGTTCCTCCACCTATCCACAGAATAGTAAACAAAGCCAAAGGCACCATCTGGGCAGCACGCTTCACTCACACATCTCATGACCGGCCTCTCTACATTCATTTAACTCATTCATTTACAGGTGCGTCAGTGGATGGTCTTAGAGGCCATTTCTCCACTCCCCACCCACCTTCCACTTCAGTGAGGACATTCACTAACAAAAAACAGAAAATAGCCTTATATCCTGGAACCCAGAACTCAGGGTCATTGCCCTCCTTTTCTTGAAAGCCATGTTCCATCAGTGTCTCATCCTCATTGACAAAGTAATCCTGTGAAAGGCCTGAGATCTTACCAATTTTCAGTCTAACACTTAAGTCAGCCTGACACAGCTTCTTGAATGCTAGCATGAGACACAAAACTTTAAGATCAGAGGCAAAAGTCTTTATTACTCATATCACAGAAAGCATCATACATATCGGCATGTTTGGATCAGATTCTCTTGCACTGAGTCTCTCATAGAGAGCCAGACAGACCCACGTAAATGCCTGCATGTACCCTGGATTGTGCTAAATGAGAGAAAACCAAAGTTCGTGCAAGGGTGTCCAAACCTGTGGTTTTTCTGCACCACACTAGAAGAAGAAGAGCTGTCTCGGGACACACATTAAACGCATTGTGACAAGTAAGCACAAAATAATCTCATAATGTTTTAAGTAAATTAATGATTTTGTATTGGGCCGAATTCACAGTCATCCTGGGCTGCATGTGGCCCACAAGCCAAAGGTTGGACACTCCTGGTAGGTCATCAGAATCCTTTATAACAGGTTAAGCATGCCTGCCCTTTGGACAGGAAAAGACCTAAATTTACTATAGTGGATGGTAAACAAACCTGCCCTTTGCTTTAGTAAGAGATTTTCTTTGTTTTTAAAAACCAATTGCTCCAGGAACTTCCTCAACAAGGCAGTTTAGAATGAAGGTGAAACGGTGCCTATGTATTTCAGGCATGCAGAGATGCAAGGTATTAATAGAGAATGGTCTCCCAATTACTGACATAAAATAATCATATCCAAATACGCTTTTTTTCTGATTTTAAAGTGTTAAGAGGATTACTTCATTCCCCATCTATTTTTACTCATATCAAAAATACATATGTGTGAATAGATATTTAAAGTATTGCTGTATAAAAATGTAAGTGCACATATAGAGACAAAATATAAATACATCTTTAAATGTATAATTCAGAATATGTTTGAGTTATATTCATAGTTCAATATAGTTATGTTCATAGTTTGACTTGCATGGACTTTTCATTTTATAAAATACAAGAGGTTATTAGTGACAGAAATACATACAATTCATGGTGGAAAAGAAAGGGTTCTAGGGCAAGTACCTCACAGGGTAATCTGATCATAAATTTCTACTTGGGCAGGTCATGGTGGGTAGTCACACCCAAGGCCTATAATTTCCTTAGTCAAAGGTTTATCTTTGCCGCTAACAAGGCTTGTCCATTGTGCACTTAGGTTAACACCCCTTTGAAATAAACACAGCCACCCTTAAGAAAGCACATAATCTTGCTAACTATTCTGTAATCAGTCCCTCCCTTGCCTTCTCCTATCTTCTTATATTCTTCTTTATGTTCCCTCCATAACTCAAATGCATAATGGAACCACAAAACTGTCATCCTCAGAGCATTTCAGATCTTGCTTTCCAGCAATTGTCAGTTTGGATCAAACATCTCATAGAAATTCAATACAGGTTTAGGCATTTCTTATGTTGACATCATTTATATTCTAAAAATGATAAATATTAATAAAGAATAGATGCTGAAGAACTGTGTGCTTTCTCCATGATAGATTTGACACACACAAACAGTAAACTAAAATTATTATACTACCCCTGTGACAAGTACATCTGAAGCCATCTTGGAGAACAGGAGAAGGGAACAGGGTTTTCCACTCCCAAATAGGCTTCCCTGGGATATTAATGATTGGAATTGTGGGCTAGCTCTCTCTGTCTCCGAGAGACAGAGAACCATGGGAGACATGGGAGAAGCTCTGAAAACCAAGCAGAAGTTACCGTTTGTTAAAATCCATTTGTGAGGATGTTTTCCTTCTTGTACCAAGCTTGCCTTCGCTACCAAAGCAGAACGCAGGACTTAAATCTGCATACAATCTCTATTGTGCTTTTTCTGGTCACTTCCCATAACCGACACTTTACCTCCAGGGTCTTTTGTCCTCAGTTGAAGGTGGTATATAAAATGGTGGCTTCAGTCATTTTATAGAGCTCCACAGTTTGCTTGGGTCCCTCCCATGTATGCAGTAGGTATACATGTTATTAAACTTGAATTTGTTTTGCTCTTTTTAATCTGTCTCATTGTTATGGGGGCATCTGACAAAATCGTTGAGGAGCAGGGAGGGATCTGGAGGCAGTGTGGAAGAGCCCAGGTCCAGCAAAAGGGGTGAGTGGGATTGAAATCAGTGTGGCATATGATAGACTTCCATACCCCTAAGTTAAAGGTAAACAAACCAGCACACCAAAGTCATGTTGCCACACAGCGTCTGACCCTTTGCTTAGAGCAGACACATCGCATGTGGCTAGAAAGCCTCCTACCCATTTCCAGAACATGGCAGCAAGGGTGGGGGGCGGCGGGAAGACCTGCCAATCTAGCCTGGATTGACTGGGGAGTTGGACACTCCCAGTGTGTATAGAATTTGGGAGCCAAAGACTTAAACAGAAGGGAAACAGAGTCTCTGCCCTTCGCTTTCCCGTTGCTCACCCTGTCTAGGGCTGGAGCATTCACGGTCGGAGTCCATGCACTGTACAGACAGCCCCTGACTGCGCATCTTCACTTGTTCTGAGCTCAGCACATGGATGTGAGGACCGGAACACCTGGGGACACCAGCAGCTTTGGGAGCAGAAGGTTCCATGAATGGAGAACCCTGCGTGACCGGCTGCAGTGGTCTGGTAGCAGCCGCGGGCCATGACAGAGAGAACCAGCCACAGAAAGGCAATGGCAGTGCCGGCCCCACAGTGTGTACTCCAGCAGGGGAGCCTGAAGCCAGAGAGTGGTTCCTGTACCAGGCATGAGCTACAGAAGGACACATAAGGATGGTTCGGGCTTTCTGGGCACAGGCTCTGGTTCTGGGGATGACCTGGAATTTTCTTTGTATGTTTTATCAAAGAGTTTGGTCTGGAGTCAGGTAGTCTCCTGCTTTCCCAAATTGGGCAATCTTTTAATGAAGCCCCTTTTCCTTCCCCACCAATCTCTGCTTTATGCCTGTATTCAGTGGCAGGTGGCTGAATCCCACCCACTCTGTTCTGTAACATCATGTCAATTTGATTACTAGACCTGCCAGAGGAAATTATAAGAGAAAAGGAAAACTTTTCCTCTCTAACATTGGTATGATAAAATATGTACTAAAACACATAACAATTGGCTCATTATTAAAGAAAATAATTTACCAATCATAAAGTTTTATGTATTTGTGACTGTTAAAAGGAAAATTTATTGAATGAGAAGGGTTTTATCTACTGAGAAGAACTTCTCATGGTCAACTGGGGGTACAAATTTTAAAAGTAGGAAGAACCTAGTGGCCATTTGATGTCAGGGCCTTCTCAGGTACTCTGTACTGGGAAGAACCTCAGAGGGAAATCTAGGCTTCCCAAATTACGCTGTGCTTTTTATGCCTTCTGAGTCAACCAATGCAAAAAAAAACAAAACACAACAACAACAACAACAAAAAACAACCCCCGGCCTCCTCAAAATACAACCACCCTGTTTTCCTCTTTGGACTGAGATCTACTCTGTCCAATCATAATTACACAAATTGTAACCTCACTTATTTCTTCTGTATCGACAGACTAAAACTACACAATCTGGACACCTCATTTACATAAAAACTAATTGAGAACCTAGGTAGAAACTTTTGCTATAAAAAGCAGCCTTAATTTTGTCTTGGTGGGACACAATTTAGGCTGCTACTGGAATCAGTGTCTCACTGACTGCAACTTCTTTTGCAAATAAATGCTTTAAAAAAATTCTTATCACAGTGTAATATTAATTTTGGTTTACATATTAAAATAAAGTATTAGGCTAACATTTAACTATGTATCTCATTTTCAGGAGCGCCATCCTTCATCTAGTTCAGACATAGCTCTTTCTTTGTCCATTTTTAACCATCTGGTGCAAGATATTTTAATTTGCCTTTTCAACATTTTAAACTCTAAAAAACGCTTATTCATCAAACTTTTTTTTGCTTAATTGAAAATATGCTGTACAGTTTATGGGGAAATGAAAAAGCAAGACTTATAAATGAATGAGTCAGTTTGTATAATAAAATAACAATTTCACAATAAAGTAAATATTATAGAGATTGTTGACTGAATGAGATAGTGGAATAACCATGCTCACTTCCCATTAGTATCACACCTGCTTACAGATTAAATTGCATTATTTTATGCTCCATTAAAATGGCATTTTCTAGAGTGATATTTTACATTTCTGATGTGCAGTAGTGAATGCCTTAGTTCACTCAGCAACATTGTTTTCTGCAGTGAACATTTCTATTAGTGGCAATTCATCTATAATTTTATTTCAGAAAAAAAAACAAAAAAAACAATGTCAACCAGGACACAGGTATATACCTCCTTTTTCTAAACCAGAGGAATAACAAATTTTAACATTGTTAATAACTTATAAGTTCAGGCAGATGGAACTTCAATTTAATGCTTTCTGAATGCCATCTTCTACAAACATTAATGCTAAATAAAAACCTGTGCTCAGTAGAAAAAACTAAATTGTATATCTAGTCATTTAAAATTAGATTATTTTTAAAAACTGAGGTTATTGATGCCATCTGTTACATGTATGCTTTATTTCTGTTAGAAAGATTTTGATTATGTGATAATTTTTCTTTTCTATTTTATTTATGACTGATTATCTGTTAGTATTAGATTTAAATTCTTGAAATTCCAACTACTCAAAGGTCTAATAAGTTTAAATCATGTTTTTAGCATAAGTAACTTATTTAAACATCACATTTTTTATTTAAAAATCATGCTTATTGCTTCAGGGCAAAAATTGCCAGAGCCCTTGCTGAAATGCTTATGCCCACGCGCAGAAATGGGTAATGCGGATGCTCCTGATGCACTGTTCTTTGTCATGTGAGGTCCTCCAAAATGTTTTGTTAATAAACATAGGAGTATATGCAACTCTAAATAATGAGAAAAATGCCACTAAAATAAATGCGTCCATTTTAAGCACATTTGTATAGTTTGAATAAATAAGTCAAAGTATGAGTTATTCATTTTAAAATGATGTATTGCCCTGGCTAGTGTGGCTCAGTGGATTGAATGCCAGCCTGAGAACTGAAAGGTCACCGGTTCAATTCCCAGTCAGGGCAAATGCCTGGGTTGCAGGCCAGGTCCCCAGTAGGGAGTGAGCGAGAGGCAACCTATCAATGTTTCTTGCAAATATCAATGTTTCTTTCCCTCTCTGTCTCCCTCCCTTCCCCTCTCTTTAAACGCAAAAAAATAAAATGACTTATCTACATAGAAAAGGAAAATAGAAAATGGTAAAATATGAAGAACATGAATTACCACAAAGAGACCCCTTAGAATTTTCAGAACCGTCCTCATTTTCCTTCACCCTGCATATTTTATGCACCAATTAAAATGTTTTAAAAAGTTATTTAACCATTTGGTAAAATTATTTTATTTGTTAGTGGGGATTTAGGTTCTACACTAGTTGGAAACCATATTTACAGCATGATTATTGGTAAATATGATTTGTTTTAAACCTTTCAATCCTTTAATAAATAATGATAGTGTAATAATTATCAAAGCAGTATGTCCAATGAGTTAAATATTTCATTAAAATAATGCTACAATAACAAATCAACTGCATTTAAATGATTATGCTACAAACAAAAGCAGACAAATTACATTAATATGCACCACAGCATATACAACACTGCTGTTAGCAAATTAAAGGAAGAAATCAAGTGCTTCAGCGAGACCAGATCTTATTTGGAACCTTGAACACACACTACTCAGATCTTCCTTTGTAGTTTTAAAAGACAGATTTAGGAAGTTTGTGTCTATTGAACTGAGAGTCTAACTGTGAGAAATATCAAATCAACTTTTACATTAGATGTAAAACTCCTATTTAAAAGATAATCTATTAATTATGTTAATCTTCAAGTAGTGAAACATATAACTCCAATAATTTCAAGGCTTTGGGGTTTATGTTATATTTATTCTCACAAACTAAACTTGTTGTAATGTTAAACTTTCAAGCATTTGAAAATATTTCCCTTTCTCTAGTTTTTTTTCCCTCCCACCTACACTAGTACTTAAGTTTTCCTAGTTAAAACAAAACAGAACAAAAACCCGGCTAGGAAACTCTTCATAGAATTTGGATACATTTAATTGTAATATCAGATATTCAAACACACTAAGATATCCATTGCTGTGTAAGTCATGTCTGGCAGTAGTTATACTAATAAGAGAAGGCATATTAAAAACCATGAGTCAACTACTAAAGAACTGAAATAAATATTTAATATTACAATATTTTCTAGGTCTCTATCCAAATAAAATACCCTAGTTAATAAAAAAAATAAATTTTGGGATGGCTGGATATCTAGGTTCTTTTTGCAATTATCAGTTCATAGATAAGAAATTAAGCAAAAATACATCCATTATCAGTACATTCAGTCTTTAGATATTAGGATCTTCCTTTAGGAGGTATTGGCAGAAGGAAAGTTATATAATCTAGCAATGATTTTTATACATTCTATTTCTAAAATGTGTTTCTAATATACCCATTTGTCCAATATACCAACCACTATCAACATGAACCAAGCTCCAATCACTTGTTGGATTGACTTCTTAACAGATTTTACTGTTTAGACTCTTGTAATTCTTTTTTCCCCTTATGGCAGAGCAGCCCGGGGGAGTGCTATAAAATGTAAAAATGGGCCTGCCAGAGTTCACCATTAAAATCCCCTCCCTCCGAGTTTAATTAGGTATGGAATAATGCTGAAAATCTTAGCCATTATATTCATATGGTATAAGAATAAAAGTTAACCTGCAGAAATAATAAAATAAATTGATTAATTTAGGGAGATATAAAATTATTTTTATAGCACTCAGCTTATGTCAAGTCCTGCTGAAGTAATAATGAACACAAATTCTTAGTGGTTTATAAGCACATATTTTAATTTCTCACTGACACCACATGTTTGGGACAAGCTGAATTCAGGTCTTTTTTAATTTATTCTGGGGTCCACCTTAGGAGACACTCTCATCAGTGTGCCAAGGCACTGAGAATGGATGGTACTAAAATCTACTATTGGAAACCTCCTGAATAGCTTACATTTAAAAATACTATTTTTTAGGTATATGCTTATCTTCAGATTACATAGTTTGAAGTGTCCTCAGATGATTCTTAGTTTTATTCAAAAACCCACCACCTAAAAGCCTCACTGAGGATAACTACTCTGCCCCCCGAGAGTGCAGCTAGAGATGATCTTATTCACAGCTGTGTGTTCCAGTGCACAATATTGTGCTCTAATCATAATGGGTCCTCCACGGATGTTGCTGAACAAACAACCATATTTTATTAATTTAAATAGTATATTAAGATTTTGACATCTAGGTAGGGCTAACCTGATAAGCAGTGCATCTTAGTGTAAGCACTTTAAAGTCATTAATTAAAGATAATGCTCTTTGGTTTTCTTGCATAGGTTTCGGTGAATCTCCTACGTGGCTCTCTATCATGTGAGAGAGGCTACAAATAAAAAAAATAGTTGGATCTGTAATGGAATCTTTTTCAGCAGAAAAAGTAATATTTTGTGAACATATATACAATTGGGAAAATCATATTGGCTTCCAAATTATGTATATATTATATAAATTTTAAATCACACAAAATATAATGTGAAATGATGAAATAATAAAAACAGAAATAAATGTCCTAATAATTTATCTCAACATGAAATCTCTGTGCTATAGCTTTAGGCAGTTCTAGAGGGAAGTGGGGGACCATAATGTCTGAGGTCATGAAAAGAGATCAAACCTGTTGTCTGAGGTCAATATTGAAAAACTCCATTTAGAACAATTTTTGTTGTTGTTTGCTGCTGCTTTTGTTGTTGTTGTTGTTGAAGTACAATTGACTCCATTTTCCTGCCACCACTTTCCCCCTTGCCCCACCCACCCCCACCTCCCACCCTCAATCTTACCCTCTTTTGTATTTGTCCATGGGCCCTTTATACATGTTCCTTGACAACCCTTCCCCTTCTTTGCCCTGTTATCCCCCTCTCCCCTCCCCTCTGGTTACTGTCAGTTTGTTCTTTATCTCCATGTCTCTGGTTATATTTTGTTTGCTTGTATGCTTTGTTGATTAGGTTCCATTTAAAGGTGAGATCATATGGTATTTTTCTTTCACCACCTGGCTTATTTCACTTAGCATAATGCTCTCCAGTGTCATCCATGCTGTTGCAAAGGATAGGAGCTCTTTCTTTCTTTCTGCTGAATAGTATTCCACTGTGTAAATGTGCCATAGTGTTTCAATTCACTTATTTACTCATGGGCAGTTAGGCTGCTTCCAATTCTTGGCTCTCATAAATTGTGCTGCTATGAACATTGGGACACGTAAGTTCTTTCGAATTGGTGTTTTAGGATTGTTAGGGTATAATCCCAGCAGTGGAATTGCTGGGTCAAAACGCAGTTCCATTTTTAGCTTTTTGAGGAAATTTCCTATTGTTCACAGTGGCTGCACCTGTCTGCCCTCCCACCAGTAGTGCACTAGGGTTCCCTTTTCCCCACAACCTTGACAGCACTTGTTTGTTGACTTGTTTATGATGCCCTTCTGACTGGTGTGAAGTGGCATCTCATTGTGGTTTTAATTTGGATCTCTCTGATGGCTAGTGATGCTGAACATCCTTTCATGTGCCTCTGGGCCCTCTGTATGTCCTTGAAGTGTCTGTTCAGGTCCTTTACCCATTTTTTAATTGAATTGTTTGTCTTCCTGGAGTGGAGTTGTCTGAGTTCTTCATATATGTTGGAGATCAAACCCTTTTTATTCTTGTTTTCATGATAAGCTGTGTAGCATATTAACTCAATAAGGGAACTCCGCAGTTAGCTTTGTGAAGTATTGTTAAAGTATTACTCCATCTCCTTCAATCTCCTTCCTTAGTGTATGATTCGTGTCATACATATATTCACCCAAAAATTTAAAAATGTTAATCTCTTAATAAGTTTTACATTAAGTCACAAGTATGTCCCCTGATGGCTGAGTAGAATGACAAAGAAAAAAGCCCAAGTCAGTGTTAATGTGTGTTCTCTTTAGAATGCGTGGGTCTCCTTCCCACTGGAAGTTTTGCTCCTGGATATACACATGGGATGTAATACTTTTTTCAATGCACTTTTTGGGTATTTCTTAGTAGAAAAAATTTTTGAAAGATCACATTATGGTGAATCACTGTGTTGAGAAATGTAATTTGTTTTGGTCAGTCAGGGTTTTGTCTACGAAATGATACTTCCTGATTTTTATGCTGAAGGCATAAAATTGTTACTTTGGATCTTTACTTAAAACTGTTGTGATGGTTATATTATCATTTATATAGAAAAAACTTTTCAGAGATGGACACATATTATTTTTCTTTTTTAATGCTCTCTAGTACTCATAATAAGTCTCTGATACAACTTCAGAGTACCTATGAATGCCAAGTTGTATGTTCTGTAGAATGATAAGCGCTCAATAAAATATAATCATGGTACCTACATACATTTTAGTCATTAAAGGAGTATATTTTTGGCACTATATCTTTGGATTCAGTGTAAACTGTGAATACAGCATGTGTGTTTTGAAAAGCAGCCCGGGAAAGGGGTTGGGACAGTTCTCAGAAAGAGTGAGTGGTGTGAATTCAGTAGAATTTCACATCATGAAGGAGGATGAGGCTGGTGGGTCTTGAAATGAAAAGAGAAAGGCAAATAAAAACAAGACCATTGATAAAATAAAATTTGCTGTTTAATAAAATTCACTGCAGTGCTAGGTACAGAAAAGTTAACTGCTGATTTTCCTAGAATAAAATAAGTATTGTGATAGGTGCATATTCAGAGTGCCATAGGATGGCATAAGAGTGTTCCCTCAACCACCTCAGAAGAGGTGGCATATACCTGAGTCCTGAAAGCTAAGTAGAAGCTGTTTAAAGAAAAACCTTGGAGAAGCCTCTTCCGACAGTGGGAGGACAGCATACAAAGTTTGAGAGTCAGGAGCAAAGCAGGGAGAGCATGGACAATAAAGCATATGCATTTTTTATTAGTTTGAAGGTAATCAGCAACCCTTGACAAAATGTACACTCCATGAGGATTAATCTTGTAGCTTGAGAAGCATAAATTGGGGGTGATAGGACAGGTTCCCTGAGATAAAATCCTCGATTTACCACTGATATATTTCTTCAGATTTCTTCCTCCTTCCCTGAAAATTTTGCAGGACTATATTTAAGTAGATAGCTCATAAGAATAAAATAGATGAAAATAAAACTACCCAGAGAAAGTAAAAAATAACACCTGGCTCTCAGTCTTTGGTTTTTAGTCTGACTTTTAACATTTGAGTGTAGTTGAGCTTTATAGCTGCTATTTTTTCTGGGGATTCGAAATTGCTAATTATACCGCTATTCTCTCTGTTTTGTTTTCCAAGAGAGGAATTGAAGTTGGAACTAAAATGATCATCTTATTTACTGACAAGTCTAGATTGATAAATTTCAGGGCCAAGGTTAACAAGAGATTTCAGGAGCTATCCCTCCAAATTGAACTTGCCTGTGTATCTGAACACATACCAGTCAGACAGGTACCGAATTCACAGTAGAACAAAAGGACTTCTCAGGATGGTTTTCCATGAAAAAAAGCACTAATAGAGTCTCTTGTGTGTAGTACTGGCATTGTTCATCTAAGAATATTTGTGTTCAAAATGTGATAATGAAAATTAGTAATATGACAATATTGTAATTTAATCATACTGGGTGCCTTTGTCTACTAGGATTCTGGATATAGGAAAAGATAAAATATAGATACAGTACTGAATAGGTTAAGTTAAAGTTTTGTAGTCTTAAATTTTATTTGGATGTATTAGTATAAACTCAAAAATCTTTTTTGTGTAATACTTTTCCTATTACTGTGCATGGAAGTGTTTAGATGCAATGAAAGAAGTCTCTTCTAAGAAATATCCAGTGTCAAAGATCACTGCTAGTGTCCAGATTATGGTCTGGAAATACCATTTTCCACTAAAAACAAAAAACAAACAAAAAATAAAAAAATAAAAACACCAAGAAACACAGTAATAGAGCTCCCTGTAAAAACAATGTATTCTGTGTTTGGAACAGAATATGAACATTTTGATTGAGAGTAAGCACAGTAGTTATAATAGCTATGAGGGTCTTATCAAAAAGACTTAGGAGGGAACTTGAAGCAGCATTTACTAGAAGAAAATGGAAATTTCGAGCATCAAAAATTTGAGGTGTCAGCTGAGGTTTAATCAACCAAGCTCCCTGAGACAAGTCCAGCTGAAGATATGAGTATTTTCTGGGATGCCAAAATAAACAACTGTGATTCATCATAAACATATAAAGTTTGTTTAAAATTTAAAACTTATGTAATGAATTTTATTTTATTAACAGGATAAAGAGGGAACATATATATAATTATATACATACAATTTTTGAAAAAAGTACTAAATTTCCTTTGTTCACAGAAGACACGATTGCATGTATAAAACACCCATGAGAAATCTATAAAAAGTAGTAGAACATATAATTTTAACTAACAAGTTCATTAACTAACAGATCAATATACCAAATCATCTGCAGTTTGTAGACAATAGCCATAAACAAATAGAAAATAAAATTAAAAATCAATGCCTTTGACAATATCATCCAGAAATATGAACTAAATAGAGATAAAGTTAACAGTATTCATGCAAATACTGTATACATAAAACTAAAAAAATCATTGCTGAAAGAAATTAAAGATGACTTAAATAAATGGAGAAATATTCCTTTTCCAAGAATTACAAACTTCAGCCTTGTTAAGATGTCAGTTCTTTTCATGTTCATTTACATAGATTCAATGCAATCTAAGCAAAAACTCAGCAGGGTTTTTATTGGAGAAGTTGACACATTCTGAAATTTATGGTTAAGTATGAATGATATAGAATACCTAAACAGTTTTGAAAAATAAATTTGGAGGACTTACAGTGTCTAATTTTAAGACTTCCTGTTAAGTTAGATTACCTAAATAAAGTGGTATCTGTGTAAGAATAGAAATAAAAAAATCCATGGTGTAGAATACAGAAACCATAAGTATAGGAAAGATAGGAAAAATGTAGGAAAATATAATAAATATTTTTTTGTGAAAGAACTTAGAAAAACATCTTTGTGATATTGGGTTAGACAAGGATTTTGTAGCTAGGACACACACATTTAAGTGTTTAAAAACATGATATAAATTATCCACCCTTATTATTCATTTTCTATAAGGAAGCTTTTAAAAATAATAAAGTAAGTTTATTCTGGAGAGAAAATAATTGACATAGAATATTAGACAAATGAATTAGGTGCACACCCTTATAAGATCTCTAGAATTTAGAGATGGTTAACAAGTCAGTAAAAATAAAAGGGGCAAATATTCAAACACATACTTTCCTCAAAGATATATGAATACCCTTTAATCAGATGAAGTGATATAACATTAATAGTCATCAGGGTAATGAAAATTAAAGCCACCATGAAATACCACCACACAACCACTAGAATGGCTAAAATCAACACTTAAGTATTGGTGAGAATGTGGAATAACATTATCTCATAGATTGCTACTTAGAGTGTAAAATAGTTTGGAAATTTATGAACTCATATATACATTGCCCATATAATGGAGTAGTTTCACTTTTAGACACTTACCAAGAGAAATGCTTACTAAATGATATATAGAGAATGACTTGTACACAAATGTTCATATTGTTTTCTTTTTTCTGGGCAGATTCCTTGTTTTATTTATTTTTAAATTATTTTATTGTTTTTACCATTATAGTTGTCCCACTCTTTCCCTCTTCATTGCCCTTCATCCCCCTTCGCCCAGCCCAACCCCCCTTCCATAGCCAGCCCCACTTCTCTAGTCCATGTCCATGGGTCCTTCCTGCATATTCTTTGACTAATCCCTTCACCTTCTCTCAGTTAACCTTCCCCTCTCCACTCCTCTCTTATAGCTGTCAGTCTGTTCCATTATCCTATGCTTCTGGTTCTGTTTTGCTCATTAGTTTATTTTGTTCATTAGATTCTTCTTATAAGTGATGTTGAGCAATTTTTTTCATATGTCTATCGGCCATCTCTATGTCCTCATATTGGTTTTATTTATAAGAAATTCGAATTTGAAGCAATATATATATACCTTTCAAATGAATGAATAAGTATTGTGATATAACTGGTTTTATTTATGAAAAGTGGATTATAAACAATGCAAATTTCTATTAAGTGAATGAATAAACATCACGAAGTACATGTACGGATATTACTTGATAATACAAATGAATGAACTGTTATTAAACAAGAAAACAAAGATGAATCTCAAAGATGAAGGGAGCCAGATATGAGTATAACCTCTAAGGTTATTTTTTACAGTTTATTTTTTATATTATTTTTCCACTACCATTTACCCCCTTTATACCTTCTTCGACCTCCACCTAACCTCTAAGATTTTATTTATATGAATTTTTAAAACAAGCAAAACTAGTCTTTAATCAGAGAAAGCAGAACAGTTTTTTGTTTTTTTTTTCCTCAGGCTGAAGAACAGAATGAAAGAACCAAGGATAATTGAGGAACAAACCTCATGGGTTCATAGAAATGTTTTATAATCTTTATTAAGATGGTAGTTCCAAGGCTGAATCTGTTTTCAAACTTCATCAAAGTGCATACTTTAAAAGTTTGCATGCTTATATAGAGATTATAATAATTTTAAATTTAAAATATAAGGATGATATTTTTATAGTGTAGTATTTGAAGCATAAATCAAGCGTTTGTCATGTTGTGCTGTGTTTTGGGCATGTGTACACATTAATGCATTATTTTAAATACTATAAAACTGAAGAATACAAATTTTAAGTCTGCCCCTGAAACATTATTAAGCTTGATTTCACTGTAAAATTTAGTAACTAATCCATGTTTCCATTTTATTTCGGTAGACGATATTTTATTTTTGGTTAAATACAAAAAATAGAGTGGGCTCTAAAGTGATTTGAGCTTAGTATGTAATGATAAAAAACATTGTAGTCATTTAAAAGTGTTAATGATATTACTGGTTAATTTTTTTAAAATTTACTGCTCTGTTTCTTAGTTCAGCAAAAATGTTGATTCTACAAATAAAATTATGCATACTAAATAAGTAACTATGCCTTTTATAAACAACATTATTAAGTTGAAACTTAATAAAATGCAAAAATATGAATTTAAAAAATTTGTGAATATGTTAATTAATCCATTTGGATAGTAATGTCTATTGGAATAATAATTATATTTTTATGTAAAAAACAATTTAAATAGGTTATCTACTAGAAAAGAGATAAAACATTTGTATTCGTACAGTAAAGGGAGCACGGTATTTCATTTCAAGTTCAGTGAAACTATATGAAAGTTTCAATAGAATGGTAAAAAAAAAAATAATGAGAAAAACTTTTAGGTTCAAACAAAGGAAAAATGAACCACTTTTTTTTTGTTGCAGGTATCAGGAAAGCCTGCTAATGACTAAAAACTGATTTGTAGTGAGAATAAAAATTGGAAGGTGATTCTGCAGAATCCAATTAAAAGAAATGCACATTAGATAAATCTAATCGAAATAATTAACTGGATTGGAGACAAAGGCAAGATAACATTTTTGCTGAATAACACTAGACTAATGCCCCAGAGAGAGATGTTCTTTCTAGATGGTGTCTTAATACTGCTTAACTTTGTATTTAAGCTATGTTTTTTAAATTGTAAATTACACAGAACATGAGATCTACCCTGTTAAAAAATGGTAAGAGTACACTGCAGTATTGTTAATTGCAAGCACAAAGCTGTGCAGCCGAGCTCCAGAACTTGCTCATCTTGCATGGCTAGGACCTACGCCCACAGCACTGCAACTCCCTATCTCCCCTGCCCCCAAGCCCCTGGTAGCCATCACTCTATGAGTTCGACTACATTAGATGCCTTTTAAAGGAATGTATATTTATTTCCTTTGAAAAATCTGAACAGCGGATACTAAAAAGAATAATCTCAGTAATTTTAAGATACAGTATAAATTAGGATGTGTAATATTTTAAAAGGTTATATCACTTATTCTTGCATCTTTATGTAATCACACTTTATTTCTATCAATTTATTTCTACATTTTTACATAATCACACTTTATTTCTATGTGGCGATACATATAGTATTATAAACTACAATTTACAAATTACTATATAAGTGTATAGTATTTTACATATTGTTATCAACATGTATTATTTCACTACCATTTTGACTTAATATTACACTGAATATTGACTACATAGACACTGTATTTAATAGTTTATAATTACTGCAAGGTACAAACTTAGTTGCAGTCTTTGTATTGACCTAATATCCAAATATAGATTATTAAGCTAATTTATTTCAAACTTGGAATTTCACTGTAATGAAACTTCTTACTCAACTCTGTTTATTTCTCATCATTTTCTTTATAATAAGTTGCACTGATTGCTCAATTGATATAATAATTTTAATCATAAAGAATATAATGTGTCTTTTATGAAATGTACATTTTTTACTTCATCCTCTCAGAAGAGTGACTGTTTTCTGCATATGCCAAAAATATTTAGTATTGCCCTTAAAATATTTTATCAATTTGATGGTAAATGTGTGAACTGTATGAATGTGCTTTTTTATTTGGAGACTAGTGGTTTTTTATTAGCATTTCTCTTATTCAGAAATAATTACGAATGCTGTTCGTTCCAAACAGTCTAATATACTGTTTTCATTACTATTAAATCTAGTTGAATTTTTCCTCCAGTATGTTGTTTTATTTGTTCTAAGTGAGTGTTGATATACTCATCTTTAATTTTTATTAAATCAAGTATATCGAACATTTTTCCTGTCACCTATTTCGCTTTGTATGATAAGCTAAATCTTATCTACCTCACATATAATTTAATCTTGACCTTTGTCAGTGTTTCTTAACATTTTCAACTGATATATGAGTAATAGTGTAAGAAACTCAATATTTTGTACAGGAACTGTGAATATGGAGTTGGGGTTGGATGCTAAGAACACCACTAATGGCTGGCACCTGAAAGAAGAACTTTCATTAGAGTGTCTTTAAACCTTAAGAAATAGTCATGCAATTGGCATTCGACTCCTTACCTTTTAAGTTTAAATGATTATTTAAGTGCCTTTTCTAAGAACACATTGGCAATTGTTTTCCAGATTTAAAGCTACCATATTTCCTTCCTAATTATTGGTAGTTATATGGCTGAAAAAGTTATGGAAATGGGTTGGATCACTATCTAATTCATCTGGAATTTTGGTTGGTATAGGTGTCGGATGGGATTTCAGTTTTACCATTTATAGTCAAAGAAAGAACCATTTTGCATGTGTGCAACCATGTGTGTAAAAATCAATTCTTTTCCACCTGATTTCAGTATACAACCATTTGTTTCTGGGTTGTGTTTTTTTTTAAAGATTTTATTTATATATTTTGAGAGAGAGGGGAAGGGAGAGAAAGAGGGAGAGAAACATCAATGTGCTTACCTCCTGCATTCCCCCTACTGGGGACCTGGCCCACAATCCAGGCATGTCCCCTGACTGGGGATTGACCCTGCCACCCTTTGGTTCGCAGGCTGGCACTCCATCCACTGAACCACACCAGCCAGAGTGTTTTTGTTTTGTTTTGTTTTGTTTTTTGTCTCTTTTATGCCTGTTTTAGCCTCAACCTATTTTAATTCTTGTTGTTTTATGATACTTTTTGTTAACTGTAGTGCAAGCTGTTTTTCATTATTTTTGCCAAGATTTTCTGAGTTATTTATAACAATTTATTAATCCCAAGTTAAAATTTATTTGATTAAATCTTAGTATATTTTTGTTAAAATTTGTTAAATCATATTAACTGATGAGAACTAATATGCTTTTATTTTGAGCTTTCCATATAGGAAATTGAAATATGCTTCCATTTCATTTCCTTTAATAGAGATTTATATTTTTATTATTTCGTTCAGGTCTTACATATTTGTTTTTGATTAAAGACCTTCAATAAATACATCTCTTTTCCTTTTTATTGCTGTTATAAACTATCATATTTTATCCCATTTTATCACAAAAGTCTTATTTTTACTTATCGTGGAGAGAGTGATGCTGAAATTCTATACTGATGATTTTACTGCTTGAAAATAATAGTTTTATTTTAACATCTTCAAGGGGTATCCAACCTTTTGGTGTCTCTGAGCCACACTGGAAGAAGAAGAGTTGTCTTGGGCCACATATTAAATACACAAACACTAAGGAAAACTGATGAGAAAAAAAAGGTTTTAAGTAAATTTATAATTTTGTGTTGGGCCACACTGACAGTCATCCTGGGCCACATGCAGCCCACAAGCCGTGGGTTGGAAACCCTGTACCTCTCTCTTTGACTTAGTAATATGTCTGTTTAACTGAACAAGCCGCATCCTAAATGTTCTGCTTTTATTGCATTTTAAAATTTTTCTGTTTTTTTATAAGTGATGTTGCCACCTTTCGTAAGGTTAAAAGGAATTTTTCTTCTTTTTTGGGCTGAAGTTACCCTTAGCTTCTGACCCTGTCCTTTTCATTCTTCACCTTCTCGACTCCCCAGTTCCTGGCGACTGGTGGTGGGGAGAGACGGAGCTGTCAGGTAGTTCATGGAACCAAAAACAAATTAGTTTTCAAAGTAGATGTAACGTAAACACATCAAACACACCTTCATCAAAGGGGTGCAGGCATTCAGGGGGCAAACGTCCACGTTTTCCCATGGACGGGCCCACTATGCTCTGAGAGGGAGACCAAGATGCATTCCCAAATACAGAATTATGAATGAGATGCGCAGAGGAAAGGTAGTCATTGAGGATGAGAAGGTTAAATTTAGAGTCTCCAGCTTTTCACTCAATTTGAAAACTAATAGCAAAACCTCTGCCTGAGGAATGCAGTTTAGTCATTAATTGAGGAAAGGCAGTTACCAACCTCAAGGATGATGAAGAGGGTTTTCAAATCTCACTCCACTAAACATGCAGAAACTGACTTCCATTCCACCAACCTGGAATATCACTTTCATTTGCCCACCTCACTACCCTCATCACTTGAAATTTCCAAGAACAAGATAATATCTTTGACTAAAGACAAAACTTTCCAATACCCTAGTCCATGAGTTCCTGTTTTAAATAAAAAAAGACTTAGGTAATTTTAAAAATTAAATTGAACCACTGTTAGCAGGGCTTCAGCAATTATAAACAGAGAAAAAGTGAGTGTTTGTCTTTACTTATCCCATGACTCAGTAGAGAACACAGGGACACCTATGGAACTGCAAACTTCCATGACCGGCTATGTGGCAGAGGTGTAGGTCTCAGAAATATTGTCATTGCTTTTTGTGACTCTGTAAGAAAAAATAAAGCTGTGAGATCAGACTGAACCGCCATCTCCTTGCCCTACTCCAGATCTTTCTTTCTTAGCATGCATCTACAGAAATCTAGGGTTCAAATGGAATAGCCTTCTTTCTGTTACTGGGGATTAGGAAGCAGGTAGATGTCTTCCCCATGAAGTCCCAGTGAAGTGTTGCAGTTGCTGTGAGAGCAAGAGCTGTGCACAGAATGTAGCCCACACTAGCAATCAGACAGAGTCCTACATCTGTGAGACTTGACTTCAACATAATTTCTTGCTTAGCAGCCATCCCTGTTTTTGGCACTTGTAGTTGCAGCCCTGGTTCTCTGATCAATGTACTGGTTTATTTTAGAGGCTGCTCAGGAATGGTCCAGTGACATGGACGCCTAAGGCAACACACTGGGGAGCGGGCAGGAGCCTCTGTGCCGCCTCCAGGCGTACCCTCTGCCCAGCACCTTAAGCTTTTCATCGAACTGGAGTCTTTCATTTATTGCATATTTTATATTTGACTTTAATGCTCTCTAGTGTTATGCAGTGCACATTTATTTAGTTTGTTAGTTATTTAATCAGTTCGTTACACCTTGGTTTTGTGCCTTTCTCTTCTTACATAATGTGATTAAATAATTTTTATTCACCTCAGAGGCAAAATTTGACAGAAATTTCCATTTTCTCTAATTTCCAGTTACTCCTTATTGGTTCTATTCTCATTGTCTACTTTATATTCAATATCAGTTCCTCCCATATATGTAATTTTCTTTAAAATTGTAGTTTTCTATTTTCATTAGATTTTAATTTTTAAAATGTCATATGAGAACATTCAGTATTATTCTTTGAATAACCACACTGTAGTTATGCCCTGTGTCACTGATTTGTCAAGTCATTCTAGATACTAAGATAAGCATATTCTAAAATCTCCATAGGGTCACCAAGTAAAGATTTTATTTCTTGCTAATGTTACAGTTCAGGGCAGATCAATAGTAGAAGATGTCAAGAGATTTCTGCTCAATGAAATCATTCAGGAGCCTAAAGTCCTTCCATCTGAAGCCTTTGTCCTGTTCTAGGGCACCATTTGCAATGGCAGCAAACTGATAGGTAGGAAACAGTAGGAGAGAAAAGTCAAAGCTGCTTTTAGCTCTTTTGACCTTAAAGGAACCCATGTGGCTACTGCACACATTCCAATAGTGGGAACACTTCACATATGACAACCTAAAGGAATTGGAAAATGTTTTCTAGTTATTTCCTAGCAAACAGAGGGAAAGACTAATATTTATAACAACTCTCTACTCATCGCACATGGCTACATGTAAGTACGTGTGTTCATGTTTTTCTTTCTGCCATAAATCTGCTTTATTTAGCATGTGAGAAGAACAAAGAATGGATGACCCTTATGTAAATGAGGTATTTATGCTGATATACTCTACGCAATTTCTTATTAGCTCTAACAATGAAATTAACAGATAAACCACCACACAGCACATGTGGTAGAAATATAATGGATGTAACTACTTGTTGCATAGCAGGTAAAAATATAATAATATCGGTATTTTAAAAAATTACAATTAAAATAATGACTCACAGTATAATGTATACAATTATTTAACAACACTATGCTTTTTCATTTTATAATTTTTTATGTTTTTAAACATTTTGATTTTATATTTATATATGTTCAACTGCAACTTCTAGATAACTTGAGAATTAAGTACATTTGAGAAAATGCCCTTCTTAATCAGTAAATAAATACAAACTCACATTCTTATTATTTGAAATAATTGTACTTCATGATGTTAGTTAATGCTCTAAAAAGCAAAATGTTTAATGGTTAAAAGAAGTTTGTCTCCCTGACCCATAACATTCAAAACAGTTTCACTTCCATAGGTGTCACTCACTGCTTCCTAGTGGTGATGCTGAAATTAAGCATCTTTTTATCCTGGGGTTTTGCCATACTCAACAAATGGCTTGAAATTGATGTATGTCTTTTAAGTTGACAGTTAGGGACATAGAAAAGTTATTAATATGGAAAGGTTTGATGGCCAAGGTCTGAAAGTTGTGCATGCATTTTCTGCTCATTCATGATTGATTATATTAGTCATATCCTGTATTTAATGTCAAGTATGGATAATGTATTGCACAATGTATCACTGAAAAAAATAAAACAGGCTTTGGTGAGCATCTAGCAGTCTCTCACATCAGAATTTTAAATCCATCTATCCTTATGTTAAAATTTGTATCTATAAAAGAATACACTTAATTAATTAAATAAAATTCTATAATAAAACAATATCAAAGAATGGAAAAGAATGCTAAACTATGAGATGTACAAACAGATTATCTATGCTAGAATAACAAAGAGCAGATTTCTGATCTACAACAATGAATGGAGAGATCAATAGAAAAATATACTCAAAATAGTAAGGTAAATCTTGTCCAACAGGAAATCTGAAGATAGTTAAAATAATATTCTAAAGTAATGGTGAATTAAAGATATCTGAGATATACTGAAAAACAAAAGCAAAGATCCATAAGGGCCCCCAGATCCTCCCAGAAAGAATGGGTGAACATGTACTTAACCAAAAGGAAAAAACACAAGAAAGTAAGGTGAGCAAATGATTTAGTAAATCTAAATGATAATAATCACCTGCTGTAGCTGAAAAAACAGATCCTCTGTTTATTACAAAGTAAAATTTTAAAAAAGATCAGAAATATTTTTTCAATGGGTGATTTACTAGATTTAGCATTCATCTTTGATCAAATAAAGCCTAAAATGTGATCCCAATAATTTTGTTTTTTCTGTTTTAAAATAATAGATATCTTATGCCCTTTATCAGCTACCATAGATTTTGCCTTTATGTATCATTTTGGTGATTTACATTGAAATGATTAATGACCTCACCAGAACCACTTTCAAATTTCTACCCCCATTCTGATCACAGTGATAAATGTTTTCACTAAGATAACGAGGGCATTCTTTACCACGCTCTTCACAACACATGAGTTCTCACCAATATCATATTTAACACTTATATTTCTACCAGCTGACCCCTCAGATCAACCAAGCTTTTTCTATCAAGGGCCTCAGAGTTCATCCAGATTCGCCCCTTTGCTCAACTACAAAGTTGCTTCAACATTTGTGGGTGTTCACTGCAGGAACACCCACAGTTAGTTCCACGCTCTTTATCAGTCTCCTGGGGATGTTATCACAAAGTACTGCAATTGCAATATGGGTGGCTTAACATAAAATAAATTTATTCTTTCACATTCTGGAGACTACAAAGGGGGGCCCCCAAACAGGAATTTTCTTCTGGAGGGCAGTCCCCTTGTAGTACAGGCTCCCCCGGGGAGGTGAGTGTTCTAGGAACCAATCGGTATCAGTGCACCAGTTGGCTATGTTGTGAAAGACTATGTTAGGCTTTAGTGAAATTTTTTGGAAGACTCAACACGTTTGCCCATTTCACCATGGATGATTTATGAGCACATCTGCCTACACCGTGCTGAGTGTTTAGCAGTTTTTGACCAAAAATGACATGACTCCCATTCCCTATCTTCCTTTTTCACTTAACCTCACCCCAAGTGACTTTTTTTTTTTGCTTCCCTGGATGAAAAAATCCTCAAAGGAAAACTTTTTGTTGATGTGAAAGAAGTGAAACAAAAAATGACAGAAGCACTAAAAGGCTTTGAAATCGACGAGTTCAAAAACCGTTTTGAGCAGTGGAAAAAGACATCTCAACAGGTGTATTGCAATGAATGGAGAGTGCTTTGAAAGTGACTGAAGTTTAAACATGTAAGAATAAATACAAACTTTTTTTATAAATAAACGGGTTTTTTGGGTTCTTCCCTCCTATGCCCAATATTAAGATATCTGCAGTTTCGTGCTCCCTGTGCAGGCTCTAGGGAAGCATCTTGCTTTCCTACTTCTAGTGATCCCAGGAACTCCATGGTCTGTAGCAGCATAACTGCAAACTCCACCTCCATCTTCAAATTGTCATTCTGTGTGTTTTTTTGTGTACTTTACTTTTCTTATATGGACACAACTCATGGGATTTAAGATCCTTCCTAAATTCATGTTTTCATCTCAAGATCCTTAACCAGTTACATCTAAAAGAACATATTTCCAGATAAGGCCACATTCTTGAGTTGTGGATAGACATGAATTTTTTTCACTATTCAACCAACTAAAAATTATAAAATATATATTTTAATAAAACAACCTATGAAATTCATTTTAAAAGATGTCACATTATGTTTAATGTAACCTAGTTCATTTCCATCCTCATTTCACATGAATTCCCTCAAATGAGTGTGACTGATCTTCCTCTAGCCCATCTTAATTACAGTCTATATGCATCTTTCTTTTTTAACTTGATTCTGTGACATTGTTTTTCCTCACAGAATAGATTAACTTAGTTCACAACATTAAGTAGTAACATCTGACCCTTCATAGAGAAAGTGCAGTGTCAGGAGTGCAGCCAAGAGCCATCTCTCTATGCACCAGAGCAGGTACTCACGTATCTGAGTGATTAAATTGTGCAACGGAACATGACTTACCCCAAAATATGTCCCTTATACTGTTACTTCAAGTATAAATGAGATGCTGAGAGTTCTTCTTTGGGCTGGAAAACAAGATATAAATAATTTTTGAAAGACCTGTGTTGCCAACGCACTGCCTGTAATAGATCTCCCTAAGACTATTCTCCTAGTCTTAGGTAACTAAGGAAATAACCCCATTTGATTTCTTCAATGTTGAGTAAAAAGTCAAAACATGGATTATATTTCCAATGATCATAAAGAAGCCAAAGACGTTTTGAATTTCTTAGTTGCTTTCAGTAAGATGGAATATAGATGAAAAATTAATGGTAATTAAAGTGATGGAATTGTGTGCTGGCATGCCTTTTCATGACTATGAGAAATGTTAAAATTTGCAATTACAATTGCTCTCTAAAAGGATATTATTATCACTAAGGGCAAATGTGTGTTGGGTCATTTTCAGCTGTTCTGCTGAGTTTTAATTATACTGGCACCCATCTTTAATGTGTGATCATAGCCTTAAAACATAAATCCTAATCCTAAGATCTCAGATCAATTTATAAACTCTTTGCTTTACTAATATTGGTGAAGTATATGCAAAATTTATCATTTTTCCTTTGCTAAATTTCTACATTCATTATTAGAAAAAAGTTCCCATAGTAAAAACTATTGAACATCTTATTTCCATAGACATTGCCAAATCATTATTCTCTTTATAGGGTCATTCACTTTTATTAATGTTCCATGGGGCAGTAGAAATAATACAGTAATCTATTTTTTTTTTTTGCTACATTAGATGGGTACTAACCTCAATTCCTATTCTCATCAAGATTTCTCATTGTCTATGTTAAGCAGGTTTTCGAAATTTTCCTAGAAGCCATACACTTCATAGCTGTCTAAAACTATAAACCATACCCATCTTCACATTTATCTTGGACATATTGCCTGGTCTATTGAATTATTACCATGTAATATAAATGTACAGAGCTAAATATCTCACCACATTCAAACAAAATAAAAACAAAAATGCAATCAGTGTTTTCCAAAATTAGTAAAAGTAAGTAAAAAACAGAATCTTTGTATAATTTCAAAGCTTATTCCCATATAAGACATTAATTATAAAGAATAAAACATAACCTTACAGTGGAGAAACCTGTTGTTCATCAAATTAGCCAAGCATAGAAAGTTAATATAACTAGAAATGACTTGTATTGACCTCATCTACCTGCTGAGGTATACCATTACTTCTGTTGTATTCTTACTAAAAATGCATAATGCAAGCATGAGAAAATACAACAGACACCTTCATTTAAAGACATTCTACAAAATAACTGGTCAATACTCTTCAAAAGTTTTTGGGTTATGAAAAGCAAAGAAACAATGAGGAACCGTGTTGGAAGAAACTAGGAAGTCATGACAACTCATTGTGTTATTTGGTCCTCAATCAGATCCTGGACCAGGAAAAGGAAATTATTTAGAAAATTAAAGTAATTCAAATAAGATCGATAGATTAGTTTTTAGTATTGTATTGATTTAATTTTCAGGTATTTATGATTGGCTATATAACATTTAGTTTTAAAAGAAACTGAATGAAGTCTCTGTGGGCATTCTTTATAATTGTTGGTGACTTCTGTATTCTGAATTTATTTCAAAATAAAAACTTTGAAAAAAGCAGTGATGACATGAAAACTAATGACAGGCATTAGACCATTTAAATACAACTGAAACTAAGTACAAAAAGTGATAGTACTTTTTCACTGATAAGACCTTTACCTTAAAACATAAAACCAGACATTCATCTTCTGTAGGAGGCAATGATACCCACAATAAAGTAATAATAATGTTCAGCTCAATAACTTAAGAATTTAGAATTGTACTGTATTTGTAATTATTAATATGTATGTGTGTGTGTGTGTGTGTGTGTGTGTGTATGTGTGTATGTATGTTATTTTGGAGCTAGTAAAAGACAGAACGTTTGATGAGAGCTTTGAAGATAATCAGGATATGGTTAGGAAAAGGTAATAAATGAATAAAGAATATGATAATGAAGCTATAGCAGCAAAGTATATTAGAATGACTATGAGTATTACCAAAAATATAAATGAAAAGCTACAACAGGTATATATGACTCCTCTCAGAGATGGAAGAGCAAACTTAGCAGCAAAATTTTCTGAGCAAAAAGACTAACCTAGGAAAGTGGTATGACATTGTGGCTAGTGTGACAGACGCCATCAGTCCCTGAGGTTGACTCAAAGTAACCCAGAAATTCTAGAACCAGAATTAGAAATGAAGGTGAGATTACAAAGACAAATCAAAGCTACAATAGTAGAAAAGATAAACTATATTTAAACAATATGTAAATGCTATAAATGAGGAGGAAAGATAATGGAAGTGGGTTTACTTGCTAAATTATTCATTAAAATTATGTTCAGATATTGAATTATTGGCTTTAACAAAATTTTTCTTCTCTGCCTCTCCCTCCCTCCCTTTCACCCTTTATTGTGGTCAAGTTTATCAAATGAATAAATTTTTATATGAAAGACAAGAAAAGACATCAACTACAGTATGTCTCTAAGAACTAAATTTATTTTTGGAAGGTTTTCAAACAAGAGCAGTAATTAAGTTTTGTCCTCTAAAATGCAAAAACAATTTTCTATACAGTTTTGGTTGACTCTTTTAACCATAAGATTAAGTGATTACCACATTTGTATGCTTGCTTTATATTTTGCTTGTCTTTACCTGAAGGAATCCCATTACAATTTGGCTTTTTATAAATAAGTATCTTACAAGAAATTATGTCTTCAGAGATTTAGTAAGCTCGAACACAGTTAACTTTAAAATACTGGAAGGTCAGACTTTTAAACAAACTAATTTAATTATTTTACTTAAATTACAAAGTACATAGATTCTTTGAACTGATGAAAACTAATCTGACCCAAATCCTGCCTTTTTTCCCTTTCAATTTGTTTTCCTTTCTAATGCTATTAAATACAATAACTAGAAATGTGCTTGAAAAAATATTCATACATATGATTTTTAAAATCAAATAACTGTATGAAAAAAACTTATTATCTTTTCTACTAATATCAAGATTTATAAGCTATTACCTAAACTAAACAAGGTTTATATGTATTTTCCTATAAGTTGATGTAGATTTAGTATTCTTAATTTAAGTTCTATTGCCTGAAGTGAAGTTAAAATCTCTGAACTTAATTTTCTCCTAAAGAAAATATTCTCTCATTAGAGTGAATTTGTCAATCAAAGCTACCTCTTTTTACCCTTTGTCCTTCAATTAACTTTTTTCTCTAAATATACACATTGTTATATAAGCTAAAATGTATAATCACTATGCAAAACTTTGTCTTTTGTTATAAGTGAAAATGCAACAAAAATACAGTTTTATACTTTTATTATAAGCCATATAATTTGATATGTATTTTTTTAAAATTACTTTATACTGTTTTTAATTTAAAATGATAGAATAATAAAATAAAATATATCATGTAAATGTTAAAATTATAACTTCTTTTAAAATATAAAATAACAAATTTTTAAAACATCTGTACCTCTGCAGGTTTTGCTCCTTAATTTAATGGCCAGAGTGATCCAGTTAATAATTTTTCACATAAACATTTACATTATTGTATATAAATGAATCTGTCTATGTAACCCCGTAACTACTACACATATATATATATACATATACATAGAAATTATAATAATAATGCAAGCATCCTCTTCATATAATTCTGAAGCTTTTTTTCCCTCTAAGCAGTATATTATAGTTATATTTCAGATCACTAAATATATGCACCAAATTCTCTTGAATTATTATTTTTATAGTATATGTATTTAATTTTTTGTTATTTCCATATCATATACAGATTGTACTCCAAAATATTTTTTAAATCTTCCCCCAATCAGTTGTGTATGAGTATGGTAGCTTATCATCACTGTAAAGAAATATAGAAGTTATCAGAATTTACAGTATTTGCTGATCTGATAGAACAATGATGTATACTTTTGCGTTAATTTACACTACTGTAATTATGGTGAATATTAGCACCTTTGTTATGAGTTTATTTGCCATGTGCCTTTCTTCTTCTGTAAAATGACTTTTCATAATCCATTTTGATATGTTCTCTTACTAATTCACATTAGCTCTTCATATATTCAAGTTCATTAATTTTGTCTTCAAAATTGTTATACATATTTTATCTCATTCTCTAATATTTTAATTAAAAATTATTATGTAGTAGTTTATAAAAATGATTTTAAATGTTTTATGTTACCAAAATTATCAACTTTGTTGCTCATTATTCAAATGAAACACACAAACAAAAACATTCTTATGTTTTTGAAAATGACTTGGGACTAATTTTCCTCTTTGTTTTAAAATAACTTTGTTTTCTTATTAAAAACCCCCCACAAAGTTAGATAGCAAAAAAAGGCCAAAATAGGCCATGCTTACAGTTGCATTTGGTTAAAGGTACCAGCTTTACCTTCAAAATACCTGCACGTACATAATTGTATATTATATCCATAATAAATATTATATATAATAAACATATTTAAAATGCATATTTTATGTTAATAACCAAAATTATTTACATCTAGCATACATCAAAATTTTGTAAACCTTGGAAAATTCTAAAATAGGTGAATGTCTTATGGATTTATTTGTTTACAAAGTAAATGTGAACATAGAAGTCAAATTGAGTGGGAATCAACATCTACATCTTAATCACTGAGCACGATAATAAACCCAGCAAGACTTGTAAGCACCTCTTCAGTAGGTTGGGTATTCTTGTGGAGTATTATTTATCATGTTAATATTTTTACATTCATCTTTTTAGTATTATTAGTTTTAATGGTCTGTTTAATGCCATTTACTTTATTTCATGGGTTCTTCTTGGGTCCAATTTTCACATTTTATTTTATTTTGCAGAGTATATACTTTGAATAATTCAGAGATTTGGTAAATTTGAGTCCTTATTTCTCTCTCTCTTTTTCTCTCTCTGTGTCATATTTTTTTATTGACAGATTATAAGTATACTATAATCTTTGTTCAGCTCATTACCATAAAAAGAATAAACAGGGTATCATTGTCTACTATGAACCTCCTTGTTTTCAGTTGACCTATAGCTCCAGCATAGTAAAGGAATTGATATATTACATCAACTTAATGGCTGAGTTGAATGGAAATGAATTCAATTTTATTACATCACAGTTAAAACTAAAGAAAAAGGGCATACTTTTATCTTAAAATTTTCTACTGGGTCTATATCCAAAAATAAATTTTAGAAAATATTGTTTCATACCAAACACACCCTGAATTCATCATGTGGAAGATTTTGTGTGGGAGGCTGGGGCAAAAGTGCTCCAGCAGGGAAACTCATGTCAAAAATAAGGGAAAACCCCTCTTGTCTTTTGACACATTCTGCAGTGACCAAATATTCATCATATGGAGTCATGGTGAAAAAGTGACGCAGAGGCGAAACCACTTCCCTAGGCTAATTGGGAAGTGACTGATTTAACAGCAACCGCATTCTGGCTGTGAAACTTCACAGAAATTTCACCTTGAGACTTTTCCAGCTCTAGGGAAACAGGTATATAGAGAATGATACTGGCCCTTAGTTAATTTTATCCATGCTAAGTGGTTACTGTGCAATTATCAAAATTCATTCAATGGTCTCCGGGACTGCACTCATGAAGGTTCCCGCAAGGGAAAACACACCCCACTTCACCCCTCTTCTTTCCAGCCCTCTTCATGGGAATCCTCTCCATCTGCTGCTCTTACATGTTACTCTTCCAGTTTTAGTAAATTTGGCTGAATGTAAAATTATTGTTCTTAATCTTGTTTCTGAGAGCATTCTGCCAGTAGGTCTTAAATGCCATTTGTTTGTTCTTTTTGTTTTTGGTTTTGTTTTTTTCCTTTTTGATCCTGGGAATCATTTCTACTGTTTAATTAGTTATCTTTTTACAACCTGTTATGCTTATATCAATGCAATGGTCTTTAGTATTCACCTAAAGGGCGTTTATTAAAGACAATAACACAACTGATGTTTCCTTTAACCATTGTCCCGTTTGAGTTTGGAGGGAGAATTACTGTTTCTCTTTTAAGATGATTGTTTACTTACTAATTCATGGTTTAATATTTACCTTTGAATTTGAGATTGTTCAACTTAGTACTCGTTTTCTGGTTACAGAAGTAGAGATATGCCATGTTCACATGATGAATGTGAATATAACTAATTTTTGGCATTATGTAGGTACTGTACATTATTTTTCTTGCTAGTTTCCAGCCATTCAAAGCCCCAGGCTCCCTCTTCATCCCTGAGACTACATCACATATTACCTGGATTCTGTGCTGGAGCAATGAGAAGGGAGTCTAAAATAAAACCAAATAACCTAATTTAATTATTTTACTTAAATTACAAAGTGCATAGATTCTTTGAACTGATGAAAACTAATCTGGCCCAAATCCTACCTTTTTTCTTTTTCAATTCGTTTTCTTTTCTAATGCTATTAAATACAATAAATTCCATGTTCAGTGACCCACATAATATGTTGACAGACTGATGGCTGCTCCAGGGCACTATCTTGACCTTGTATCCACTACAACCAAGCTGTGTGCACTCTGGAACTGACCCTTTCTTTCTTTATTCCCTTGGCTATGCATGATTTACAGAGTGGTTTCCAACATAGATTTGACTTTAGCGTTTTCCATTGCTGCATAACAAGTGTCCGTATGCTAAGCAACTTTAGACTTAAAAAGCATCCATTTAGCATCTCACAATTCTGTAGTTCAGAAGCCTAAGAAGGTTTGACCGGGTCCTTGGCTTAGGGGCTCACAAGGTTGAAATCAATGTGTTGGCTAGGTCATATTCCTTCTCGAGGAATCTGCTTCCAAATCCATTCAGCGGTTGGCAGAATGTGGCTGTGTGAGGTTTAGGACTGAGGCCCCCGTTTCGTCACTGGAGAGCAGTTGTGGTCGTTCTCACCTTCGAAGGATTGCCATATTCCTTGAATCGCGACTCTCTCCATCTTCAAGTGCAATACGGGTACCTTGAATTTTTCTTGTGCTTCAAATCTCTTTCACCCTGTCTTCTGCCATCATCAGGAGAAAAGTTGTTGCCTTTTTTTTGGTGGGGGGGCATGTGGTTCATGTTATTGCAGTGGACCCACCCAGGATAATCTTTCTATTTTATGACCAACTATGTCATATGACAAAATAGCACACGGGAATTGTATCTCACTACATTCATGGGTTCTGGGGATTAGGATGGAAAATCTTTGAGGGAACAACCTAGAAATCTGACCAACTGTTTTGCTATGTTTTGTGACTTGCAGATTCTTCAGAATAGTGATTTACAACCAGTTATTCATGTGTTGTTGTTTTTTTACCATTGATATGGATATATTTATTGACAAACCTATAGGTTTTTTACATGTGCATTTATAAATATTTATATTATAATAATTTCTAAACATTTGAAATAGAGAGGGAGGTCAAGGCAATTATTCATTTATTCAAAATGTTATTAATGCTTCATTATTGGTGACTCCAGCGATATGAGAGTAAGACAGATGAAGTTATTTTTTTAAAATATGGATCTTTCTGTGGTGATAGGCATATAGTTTATAAATTAATAAACATTGCAAAAATATTTTTACTTGCCTCTTCTTTATCTCATTGGTGTGGGAGGATTCTGATCATATGGTAATGGGGATGGCCCAGGACCCAGTAGGGACAGTGTCGGATCTCCCAGATAAGAAGGTTGGTTGGCAGAGGGACCTTATCCTTGGAAGCAGAATGTGGAGAGAGACTTCCGTTTAGGTCATTAAAGCCCTACTGATTTTACCAGAGGTCAAAGCAGCACATGCACCTTAATTTCATGTATTATACCACATGGTATATTTCTAAGCAGATAATTTAAATTATTAGACAGGGTACTAATCAACTAAGGGGTTACAGGAGATTGGATGGTGAGGCAAGGCTTTGTTATGGGGTGGGAATTTAAACTGAGATCTGAATGATAAGGAGGAGATAGCAATGTGAAGTTCAGGAAAAGCACATTTTAAAGGAGTAGATCCAATGTGGAGGTCCTTAGGTAGAAATAAGTTTCCCTTGATGAAGAAAGAATTTCAGTGAGACTATAACATCATGAAGAGTGAGGGAGCCATGGAAGGAGTCCTAGAAAGGTAAGTAATTTTCATGCTTGTGTGTAAGAATTTTTAAATCAGGGCAAGATGTCATTGGTTTATATTTGCTGTGAGTTTGGAAGTTATTGGAGGGATTCAAACAGGGGAGTCAGATGGCCTGCATAATGATTTAATTAGAAATGGATGTGAAGGACCAGTAAAAATATGCATTTAGAAAAGGGTCTAATTGCCAACATGTAACCAAGGCACTCTGATTTTTAGCCAAGGAGGGGTCAAGCAAAACTAAATGTGCTGAACTGCCACAGGTACACAAACATTAATCACTTTTTTAGGCACATGACTGTGAAATATAAGCTGGTATCATTTATATCATGTACTTGGTAACAAAGGTAAAAAGAAAGCATTACATTGACTGAAGGCATCAATTATCAATAACTTTAAAATTCATAAAAATTAAATGCATTTATTTTTAATATTAGAAAATTTTATACAGTGCTACCTTTGTTAGTAAGCTCCTAAACTCGTGACGAGTGCCCGGGCAAGCAATGAGGGGTGGAGCCTGTTCTTTTGCAGGCGTCATAACTCACACAAGTTCTAGCCAGTGTGATGAGTCCCGAGCAAGCGCCACGTGGTGAAACATTTTTTTCTCCTTACAATGCGATGAGTACAGAGTTGGATGAATTCTTAAGCCAAGGAGTACTGAGGTATGACTGTATTATGTAAAGCTTTAATTTATTTTTCATGGGCATTAATTTTGTACATTGTTCTGTTAGTAATTGTCATGGTAATGTGTTATAACTTACCAAAATTTCCAGAGAAATGTATAAATAATTAAAACTAGTGCACACACAATACACACAGAGGACTCTACAGGTTACGTTTCCCTACCATTCTACAACTTCCCCTGTTCTTTCCACAGACTGTTTTGAAAAGCTGTTATTTATATTTATTTTGTTTTACTTTGAATGTATTGGGGTGACATTGGTTAATAACACCCCATTTTAGAACATTTTAAAAATTTCAGAACATTTCAGAACATTTAAAAAAAATATTACACCTTCTCTGCTATTACTCCATTAGGCTAAGTTAGAAGTTACATCTATATAATAGTACATAATACTTTAAGACTACTGTTCTCTTTATTTCACTTTCTTTAAAAAAATAAATATAATCAAACTAATTTGATGAAGAAAAAAATACAGATGGTAAATCTACTTTATTGAAAATCTATTTGAAGCCACATAAATGACAACTAATTAAAGCCACATTAAAAAAAGCATTTAAAATTCTTGTCACCATAGTATAAAAAGAATACTATGAAAATTCAGAAATCCCAGGAAATAGCAACCTCCTTGAAAATATTATCCCTTCAAAATGTTGAGGAAAATGGGTACATAATCCAATAACAGCAAATTATATGACTAGCTCAGTGAATGTGACAGAATAGTAAGAAGAATTATCAGTAAAAGTTTGTGGATATAACTTTAAAAGAATAAGCAGTATATTATAAAAATATAAAGTTAAGACTTAAAACAATTGTATCAAACTTTAGTGTCCCCAGGGATTTTTGAAGATGGTGTTTTAAAATACAGCAAAAGGAAATACATTCTTCAGAGATTCCTTTTTTAAAGGTACCTTCCTTTTATAAGGCATATGGATCATGGTAGGAAATAATCAATTGTATGTTGACTGATTCTGCATAGAATGTGCTTTTGTAGCTTTAATTTTGTGTTTTAGCTTAGTTCTTGTGTTTCTATATGTACCTTAAAAAAAGCAATCCCCCGTTGCTGTAAATCTCTAAATGAGTGAATTATGGGACACTCTTAAGTCCAATATGTACCTATAAAAAAGAAAACAAGCGCTTGCTGTTATAAACCATTGAGATTTTGGGTTTGTTGTGAGACATTACCATTGCATAAATCCAAAAAATATGTCAACTATAACATGAATGTCAGATAATTCTGGGAGAGAAAAATTCTGAAATAAGCAATGTGAAAAAAATTGAACATTATAAGGGGTAGAGAAAGAAAAAAACCCAGAAATAAAATCTCAATGTCTACCATAAGATATAATAAAAATAGTAGTTTTGTTTATTGAATGTTTGTCATATGTTAACACAGTTTAATGCACTTCTATATATCACTAAATAAGAACTCTTTTTTTTTTAATACTCATCCTAGGATACATTTATTGATTTTAGAGAGAGAGGAAAGAAGAGAGAGAGAAACATTGATCAGTTGCCTCTACCACAAACCATGACATGAGATCAGAACTACAAACTAGGTATGTGTCCAACCAGGAATCAAACACTCAAACTTTTGGTGTATGGGTCAATGTACCAGCCAACTGAGGCATCTGGCCAGAGCAAGATTTATTTTGATTAGTGTTTTCATTGTACATTTTTTATCACCCTACTTAATCCATCATATTTATATGGAAGTTGTCACAGTTATAAGCAGCATAATATTGCCATCTTTTTAAATCCATTATGACAAACATTTTCTTATAATTGGTGGCTCAATTTATGTACAATTACTCTAATTACTGATATGTCTGTGTTCAAATGTTTTCTGATATTACTGTTTTACTGCTTTCTTCCATTCTTACAGATTTATTCTTTTTATTTCTCCATTCTCCTTTCTGATAGTGTGTCTGTTATTAACTTTTATTTTAGCTGATTATTCATCTCATCATTTATAAGATATTCCCTTGCCTCATATTTATCTGAGACATTGCATCTCATCAGTTCTTCTATCTCCATGATTCTATCTGTAATTGTTTCCAACACGAGAAAATATTCCTTTACATTTCTTATAATCAGAGGCTTACACAGCTGACATCTCCCAGGTACTGTCTTCCTCAAAATATACTTTGTCTTCATTTATAAAAGATATTTTCAGAGGGCATTGAATTCAAGGTCAGAATTTCAACAATTTCAGCCCATTTTCTTCTGGTCTCTATTGTTTCTTTTGAGAAATCTTTCTTTGAAGGGAATATGCCTTTATTCTGGCTTATTTTATTCTAATTTTCTGGCTGCCTTTATAATTTTCCTCTTTGTCTTCTTTTTGGCAGTTTTACTATGATATTTCTGTTTCTGTTGTCCCTCCCCCCGGTATGCTTTTGGCTATTTTCTTGTTGTATGCCTGATTATTTTTGCATTAAAACCCAGAAATTATGTATGAAGCATCGCATGACAATTTAAAACCCTAATTGTTCTTCCTTCCAAAAATGTTGTTTCAAGAGTCAATTAAAAAGAGACAGATAACCTGAACTATGACAGACAGACCTGGAACTAGTTTCATTATTGTGAATGCTGGCCTATTTTTGTTCACCCAGATTTAAGGCATATCTCTTCAGGGTCCTAAATGAAATTTTAGTGTGTAATCCTGGGCTCTCCTCACAGGTTGGTCTTGAATTTTAATTCATGTCCCCTCATCAACCCTATGCAAGTATCCAAAGGTAATTAATTAATCAATCTCTTAGCATCTCAGATTATCATCCTATACAATTGGTATTATTCTGTTTATTAATTAGAAAACAAGAACAAAGGGAATTACATATTAAGCTTAACAAATGGCAACATAAGCTTGCTTGCCTAGCTAGGTAGCTACAGCTTCATGTTCCAGTGGATTACAACATTTCTCCGCCAAGGGGATTAACACTCTTCCCCTCCCCTCTCTGGTACCAGATTGTTGGGGGTCATAGGGAGAAATGCCTGACCAAAGAGGCCTGTCAGTCTAATAGGAAGTGGACCTATCAAAATCCCACAAAAACTCAGAAAGTTTCATTGACCAATTTGAAAAAGCCTTTACCAAACCCAAACTAATTTAATCCCAAGGGAACAAAGCGCTCTCTCTCTCTCTCTCTCTCTCTCTCTCTCTCTCTCTCTCTCAGCAATGACCCACCCTCACACAGTGCATATGACACAGTGTTCTGTGGTATATTGTTCCCTCCATAGCAGCCGCATGGCCCATGGCTGTGTAGACTCCACACACACACTCCAGGAGGGAACCTGAACACTACAACACAATAGATTGCTGCTGAAAACACACACCAAGACAGCAGATGCTGGACTGGATTGAACTTTATTATGAAGCAGAAACTCTGGACAGTGACCCTTATTCTGTCCCTATTGAGGACAAAGTTGGACTTTTTCCATTGAAAGATGGACAGACATGAGACACAGGGAAGTCAGGAGTGAATTCCCTTAATTTTACATCATTAATAACATTCACCGCAGAACCCCAACCTCCCATGTGGGTCTCAGGAAATTCTTTTCCTTGTAACAAACACTGCAAGAACTCCGCTTCTACTGATAACAATCCTCAGAGCAAATCCTTGAATGGAAAAGTGATGCCAGAAGGTTGCCTCTCTTCTCTGTCTTTCCTTTGCTCTAGGAAAGTAGATTTGTAGGATTTCGAAGACACAAAAGCACCCTGATAACCACAAAATGAGATGTGTTCAACCATGTATGCTATTTTTAAATGACTGCAGTAGAGCTCTTTCTCATTGCTGTAAGTCAGGTGTATAAAATTATAATATTGAGATAGGATAATATTAGTCACATGATTCTCATATTTTGGTCTGGGAAACATTATATAGTATTATGGAAGAGATTTTCTTTTTCTATTACTCAATTAAAATCATAATATAATACAAGACTTTTAGTATGGTTTTAGTATAAGCTACATCTAAAATTCTGGAATATATAATAAGTATTTAAATAATAACTGTTGAAATAAAGTAATTTTTAACTGAAATCATACTAGATCCACTCATAAACTAATTTTACAATAATTTATTTCCAGATTATCCATTAGCATCAAGCATCTGTTTTTCAAATAAATTGCATAGTCACAAAAGTATAGATTAAGTATATGCCTGACTCAAACTAGGGGTTTACTAATTATTTGTTAATATAGTTAACTTCATGTTTGTTAGTTAAATTCAGTCTTTTTTATTTTAAGATTTTTCATATTAGTCTCATCCCTTCTCAATTTATGGAGTTGAGTTTTTATTTTATAGTTTTTCTTATGTAGTAAGTGCTTAATAAGCATTAATGAAGGAAATATAAGGACCACTTAAGTAAAAATAATGAGATAGTGTTCTATGATATATTGTGTTGGTTGGGATGCTTTGGGCTTAAGTAACAGAAAATATGGTTCCTTGAGAAGAAAATAAATTATTGGAATGACAGAGAGTCAGAAGACCTTCAATGAATATAGATAAATTTATTACATTATATCTTAGAAAGGACAAAAAAACCTATGTGAGAAAAAAACTGGTTTCCATACTCTTTCAGCTGTTGTGGTTAGAGTGATTCACCTTTAAATGCTTTCCATTCATGTTCAACTCAACTGTGGATTCCTAGGAGAGAGAGAATCTGAACCACATTCAGTCATGTGATATAACTGTATATAATGTGTGGCTATCATATGTTTTATACTGAAACTCAGTATTAGGTTATCGTGGAGATAGTATATCTGAATATACATATGCATTATCTTCATTCCAGCTGCTGTAACAAAGTACTGTAGAATGGATGACTTATAAGCAATAGAAATGTATTTCTCATAGTTCTGGAGGCTGGAAGTCTGAGATCAGAGTGCCAGTATTGTCGTTTGCTGGTCAGAATTCTCTTCTGTGTTGCAGGCTGTTATCATCTCATTTTATCATCACATGCAGGAAGAGAAGAGGGAGCTCTTTGGGGTCCCTTTTAATTCCATTCAGGAGGGATTCATCCTCATGACCTTATTACCTTCCAAAGACTACACCCTAATACCATCACATCAGGCATTAGGATTTTAGCACAGCAATTTTGGAGGACATGAACATTCAGACCTCGGCGCAGTCAATACACACAGATAGTGATATCAAGATGATTATCATACACATGGGTTCTGTAGAATGTTTGTGAAACAGATATCTCTACAATGCTTATTAGTATAAGCTCTAACATTCCATGAGTGGTCAAACTTTTTATTATACAGTATATATGTGGAAAATGTATCAAAAATCACAAAATATAACTATAATATATTAGAGATCCAATAACTGTGGAAGAAACTATAAATAACCATGTGAATACATTTGTGCTTCAAAACCAGCGTACTTTTCATACATTCCTTCACTGCCTTAACCTATTGCTCTATTGTACATATCTAGGTATACTATCTCTATAACTTTATTCTGTTTAAATACAAACTATTTTTATAGAATAATCTATTACTGCATTTTACTCTATAAAGTCTTATACTATTTAAAATTAAGTCACACTGAGTGTTTTTTAAAAACTTACATTCTATAGAAATCTCTCTTATAATTGACAGAATAGGTAAATATGTATATTAGATTTACTAGAGTATTCTGAGAAGTATCAGAAACATAATAATCGTCTCTAGATGTGATATAGTGTAACTGGAAACTTGAAACCACAATTCATCTGATACGTGACTATTAAAAGACTACCTCATTTCTTTAATCCTTATTTTCTTCATCTGTAAAAAGTTAACAGTAAAAAACCCATACCATATAATTATATAAAGAAATAATCAAAATAATGTTTTTAACTTGCACAATGCCTGGAGTGTTATAAGGGAATATTAAATCAGTATAGAAAGCTAAGTGAAATATTTAGTTTAATCATTATATAATTCAAAGCAATGATTTAATATTTAATGTACTTAAATTAATAATTATCACTAGTATTGGTTAACTCACTAATGCTGCCAGTTACTCCTGCCACTGATTGAGGTCATTGAACTCTTTTCTAATGGGAGCTGTAGCCAAACACGCCTTTCGTTATAAATTTCATGTTCACACGTTAGCACCATGTAGTACTGGACAGAGACGGGATTCTGCAGCACAGACCATCAGGAAGAAATGTTTGGTTTTCTAATAAATGTACACAGAGCTCACATACAAAATCACATTTTGCTAATTTCTGAGTGGACAGTGCTATCCTATCCTTATCATCAGCCGTTATCTGGTGTTTCTGCTTAATGAATGTACAACCCTAGCAAGGCAGCTGGACCCATATTACAGGTGAAATAGGTAGAAATAAATTAAATAGTAAATATCTAGAGTAGTTGCTTTTATAGTATTTAATGCAGAGAAAAAATGAAAAAGATACCCGCTTTTAGTACAAAACTAGTATTTAAATGCACATGTACATTCTAAATGCTAGTATCTCATTGAATCAGGTGAACTATTTGATACCTGACAACTTTAAGGTGGTGTTAAACCACAGGAAATTGAAACATTAAGTTTTCTGGTAGGTACAAGCCGTCATGGCCCAACAAATCACCGCAGGATATTTCAAATGACATAGCTCATAATCCGCATACCTGGAGGTCGAAATAGCTGAGGCTTTTCTCATTGTTGCTTGTGTTTTAATGGCCTCAATGTTCTCTCATTCTTTTGCACTTGTGCATAGAAATAAATGTAGCCAGAACATGCTCACTGCGTGCTGAGGGAGTTTTTGAGAAATCAATACACTGGAAGCCAAATTTGTTTTGTAATATAGGTAATTGTAGATGAAAAATTATGCTTAAGAGGATTTCTGTTTCTTTTTAGTGGACCTAATATAAGCCTGGTGCCTTCTAGAATCCACATAATAACAAAAAAAATGGAAAAAACATATATTTCCTAAAAGTAGGTGCATAGATCTAGAAATAAATGTCTTAAGAAACAAGTTTTGCACATTGATTAGTCATTTTTAAAAAATCAAATGATGTTCTATTCATTACTTTCTCCTACAGAGGTGTTCCATCATCTGTGTATTTTATTATTACTGTTAACATTAATGCTATTATCAGCATCTTGTACAAGTAAAGCTTTATAAACCATGAAACCTGAAATACTTGAATATAAATTGTATACTTTAGCTTAATATTAATTGTAAAAATAATTATGTACTACATCTCATAATCTAATGTTATAAAATTTCAACAAACATGATAGATTTCCCTGCAAATTATACCTAAAACTTAGGGACATATTTCAGGTCAAATTATATGTTATACCTTTTAAAAATATTTTAAGTCTTTTTCCTCCTTTTATTCTGTTGTTTCTTTCATACATGATTTTGGATATAATGGTTAAAGTGTTACATACGTATTATTATGTATGTATATATGTGTATATGTATATATTTATAGTTAGCCCAGATTTTACCATTAAGATCAGTACAGTCATAGAAAAAATATTTTATTTAGAAATTTTAGGGTTTTAGAGTACCGATGTTGGGCAATTAGCATTCTTTCTATTTTTCTGGTATTTACCCCTCTAATTTAGCAGAAATTTTTTAAAAAAGGAGCAAACAGACTTTTTTTTTCCTTTCAGAAAATGCATTGAAAGGTGAAAAGATATATCAATAAATTAATATCAGGGAATATTATTGTTTTGTAATTGAAAGTTGGTAGGAGACTTCCCATTACAAACAACAATGTATACAGGATGGTGAGAAGATATGTATTTAACTTTAAGAATATAATTTCCAATACACTCACTTCTTAGAGGAGATTTTAGATTTATTTTATTATTCATGACTTTAAAAACAAAAATACTGCATATATGTTGTAAGAAAAAGTGGAAAATATTGCCTCAAAATCCACAATATATCTTTGAATATTAATTTTAAGGCTGAGTGTTTTAAATAAATAAGGAAAAAGAAGAAAACATTTAAAAGGAATGAGTAATAATTTATATAGAAACTACAATATTTTTAACCCAAAACAGCAAAGTACCATTGCTAAAAATAAATTTAAAAATTAAAAAAAGATTGATCTTATATTTATTAGCACATTTAATGAAATATTTTAATAATAAAATAAATAATTTATGTCAATGAATATGAAATCTTTCAATTTTGCAAATAATTAAATATTAAAATATTTTAAAGCCATTCAAGGCACTCTCTGTAAAATTATATTATTATATATTTTCAGTCACTATCAAATGTTAGAACCACTGAAAATATTAACTTAATGCTCCTCGGATATAAGTATTTACAATACAATAAATAATTTTATGGTTACTTATGTGGCTTTAAATGATTAGTTTTAGGGCCACATTTGAATAGTAAAAAATCCAGTCCCTAAGTGTAAGAGCTCTATTGTCACCAACCCTCATTGGAAGCAAACAACCCTGGGGCAAGCAGTCTTTACTGGTCCTGTTAAAAGAACAAAATTGAATCAGCTCTGGTAGCTAAGTCCACCTGAAGTTTTTAGAAGAATCTTCTGAATTGTCAAAGAAAGGAAAAATCACTGAGAAAGGTGGAGCCAGAGAGAGATTTACTCGCAAAGAAAGGAGCAAGATGGTCCCTTCATTTGATCCCTTTATTTAAACGATCACAAAATTGCCATATCGGTAGGTTTATACGAGATGTCCATGATTAAAAAAAAACAAAACAAAAAACAAAAAAAAAACCCAGCTATCACATTATTATTACATCTGCATAAATAGCCATGTATCTGTAGACATCAAAACCTCAAAAGTAATTTTGGCTTTTGAGTAAAAACGGCTTATGTAGCCTGGCTTAGATGAAGGCTCCAAGTTGCATTGATTGAAAGACATATAATGGGAAAGGGTTAGCTTCTGCTTTGCTTTGGGGGAGCAAATTTGAGTTTGCTGACTTTGGGATATTAAGTGCATAATTAACCTTCATAAAGGCTGCAGAGAAAGTTTCAGTTTGATTTCTCATTTTCTCCAACTCCTTGTTGCAGTCACAGTAGAGAACAGTTAGATCTTCCTGGAACCACAGTTGTTTCAGTTTCTGTAACAACACATCCTTCAACTTATCTCTTACCTCTGGTAGCCACTTCTTTTTTGTTTCTGTCTCTCCTTGACCATTGTTTGATTTGTTTGTATTTCTGTTTGTGTGTGTGTGTGTGTGTGTGTGTGAGAGAGAGAGAGAGAGAGTGTGTGAAATTTTGTTTGTTTTGGGGCCTCGTTTCTGAATCTGATACAGGGAGATCTGGACAGATGGCAGGGCATAGGGGAGGTGCCAAAGGTAGTACGGCAGAGGCTCTATGTTTCCCAGATTAAAAAGTAAGCATGCTAGTTTGACAGCCTAGCGTTGCCCCAGTAACCAACCTAGCATGGCAAGTGATAACAGATTCCCCCAGCCTGGGGCAGAAAGGCAGCAGTGGGACAGAGGCCTCGCATGGAGGCTGGCGAGGGTGACTGATGGAGGGAAAAGCCCTCCTACTCCTTTCAGGTTCTTGATTGAAGAGGGAAGTCATAGACACAGAGGCACATGTACCTAAAATGAAAATGGCGGCAGGGGGAGGTGCGGCCCTGGAGAGTCTACACTGAGAAAAGAATGGGACTGCTTGGGAGTGGAACCCTTCTGTAACGCACCCTTTGGGCTAGGAGATTTAAATTAAGGGTTGGGATAAACACGCATCTTCTCCTTCCCCTTGCTCACAGCGTCAGAGGCTGGAGCATTCACTGAGTGGCGGGCCCTGGAAACAGCATGGCCAGGTGGCAGGTCCCAGGCCCCCTGGTGATGCGGGAAGCAGCTGCGGTGGCTGGTGGTGCAGGCCATGCCTGTGCTGGCTACAGAAAGGACCTGAGGCCTGACAGTTATGGTGAAAGAAGCAGAGCAGCTTGGAGGATGACTCCGGTTGCTTTCAGTGTCCCAAAGATCAATGTTTTCAAACGGGAGAAGGAACTCTGAGTGTAGCCTTGGATTGGTCTGGCGGGGGTGACAGGATTCTTTTTCTCTGGGTTTTCTGGTGTGGAGTGACTCAGAGGCAGAAAACGACCTTTTTCCCTTTTCCCCAAACCTTGGCTTCCGGAGTTTGCCTATGGGCATCAGTCAGTAGAGCCCCATTTCTCCTCAGTAGTTAAGCCCTTTACTTTTACCTCATCGGTATCTTGCCTAGGTTACCTCATCCCGGTCATGTTCTTTAACACTGTTCAAAACTCCAAATGAATAGCTCTAGCCTCAATCTTTTCTCTTCCTGTACACCCTTATCTATATGTCCAATTTCATATTTGACATTTTTAGGTGTCTGACTAGAGTCCACAATGCTTTAGATAGACCCCGGTATAACTACATTTGTTTTTGTACTAAATTTTTGACTGCCGCATTTGTTCCTTTCTGTCTTCCCTCATTAACTATTTTCTTAAGTCATCAACTTAGGATTCATCAAATCCCTATTTTTGTCACTAATTTCTATTCATTCCACCTCCCCAAACATATGTCAAATATATATATATTTGAAAACACACTTATTTCTCTCAATCCACACTACCAGTGTCAAGGACACTTATTGCTGTTCATTACACAGCTATGGTATTTAATGAATAATTTCCCATGATCTGTACTTGTTCACTTAAATTTATTCTTCATACAGCATTCTGAGACTTTTTTAAAAATTAGCAAATATTTGAGTATTATTTTTTAAACTTCAGAGGTCTTCCCAGATAATTCACACTCTTTAATGAAGTGTACAAATGCTTTCCTGCCTCCACTGTGAACCACCTCTCATGAAACTGTCCTCTAGCTAGCTCATCTTCTTGTGTCACACTTGACCATATGAAGTATCTTTGACTAGATGTTCCCACTCCCATCATACTCTTTGCATGCCAACTAATTATTAACTTTCAAAATGACTTAAAAGACTGCTTTTGGGAAAACTTGCCCATTAATACACTAACATTCTTTACCTCAGTAGTCTCTCTGAACATACCAAGCTTCACTTTCTTAACAAGAACGTGACGTTTTGTCTCCTGCTGTTAGCGTATAAGGTTCATTTTTCTGCAAAAGTCTAGTAAAGACAATGTTGGAACAAAGTGTTCAGCAGTTATATTCTGTGCTTGATACAATGTCTGCTCATTGTGTGTGGGAGCTATTTAAGTTGAATAAATAAATGAAGAGAAAGGAGTAGGGTGAGACCAACAGTATTTAAAAGAAGTTTCCATTTGAAAGATGAACAAAGGTTTTGTGTGTTTTTTTTCCAAGTCTATATTCTACTTGAAATATGAGGAAGCTGCTTGTAAAAAATGCAATAGGAACCATTTATTAGTTTTAAATATGCTCTTTTAAATTAGTAGAGTGCATCCTACTTATTAAAACATTAAGTGTAATATGCATACATGAAAGTACACATACTATAAGCATATAATTTAAAGTAGGCATTCTTATGTCACCAACACCAACATCAAAAAGCAACACATCACTTCCTATGCTTTCTTCCATTCACTAACTGTTCCATGGGTAATCACTGTCCATACTTTTAAAAGCATAGATTTTGATTCTTTGCTTATTTAGAATAACAACTTTTATTAGCTTTCTGTGTACAAAATAATACATATTCTGTTATAGAAAATACAAGTAATCAAAAAGGAGGAAATAAAAGTCACACCCTCAGACAAATTTATTTGCTATAAATTTTTCTTTTCCAATTGTATGCATATTACTTTAGAACAAAACAGTGCCCGTGTAACACATATTTGTTTAAATTTAATAATATTTCCTTGCTTCTCATTAATTTTATCTTAACACACTTGATTGATTTTTATTAAATTTTTTGGTATTTTATACACACACACACGCACACACACTGTAACTATTTTTAAGTGTGCAATTCAATGGTGGTAATTATATTCACAGTGTGGTGCAAGAATCACCAGTATTCATTTTCAAATCCTCTTCATCATACTGAATTGAAACTCTATGCCCATGAAGCAATGACCCCCATTCTTTTTCCCCCAGTGTCTGGTAAACTCTAATCTACTCTCTGTCTCTCTATATTTGTCTATTCTAGACATTTCATATGAGTCAAATCATACAATATTTGTCCTTCTCTGTCTGGCTTATGTCACTTAGCACAATATTTTCAAGGCTCATCAGTGCTGTAGACTGTGTCAGAACTTCATTGCTTTTTATAGGTAAATAATATTCTGTCGTACGCATATATAGAATTTGTTTTTCACATAAGTGAAATCATTCTCATTTTCTTTTTTGTGTCTCATTGATTTTGTTCAATAATACATTTAGGATTTCCACCTATATTGCTATATGCAGTAATAGATTATTTGTTTTGATTGATATGCAGCATTTTATTGTGGGAATAATTTGCCTACTGTTGGACCTTTGGTTGGTATGCACAGTTTTCACTGCCATAAGTATTAGTGCTGTGAATATTGTGATGTATGTCTTATGGTAAACATGTTTTTTTGATGGATATATATCTCGGCGTGATATTATTGATTCATATGCCCTATTTTAGTAGATGTGGCTAAAGAGCTTTCCAAGGTGGTTTCACCAGTGTACGCACTCATCATCCCAGTATGAGATTTCCAGCTGTCCCACATTTCCATCGTATTTGATATGGCCTTTCTTTTTTATTTTTGCCACTTGCTGAATGTGTGTAAGAGTATGTGTTAACTTTTACCTGTGTCCATTTTTCATTTTCTGTCTTTTTCTCATTCATTTCTTGAAATTGTTTTTGTGGTCTGAATATACTTTGTTGAAGATATATGTACTCTGTAATTTTCTCTGATAATGTGCTTTGCCTTTTACTCTTTTAATTATACCTTTTGATAAATAAAATATTTTGAGCAACCTGATTTATCAATTTTTTTCTTCAGGTTAGCATTTTTTGTTCTCTGTTTAAAAATATGCTAAGTGAAATAAGCCTGGTGGTGAAAGACAAATACCATATGCTCTCACCTATAAGTGGGACCTAATCAACAAAACAAACAAGTGAGCAAAATTGAACCAGAGACATGGAAATAAAGAACAAACTGACAGTAACTGGGGAGGAGGAGAGGTAACAGAAGAAAGAAGCAGTAGGGTCATCAAGGGACATGTATAAAGGACCCATGGACAGAGACGATGGGTGGGTGGGGAGGATTGAATGTGGTAGGTGGAGGTAGTTGGGCAGGGGGAGAGAAATGGAGGGAAAATGGGAAAAATGGTAACAGAATAACCATTTTAAAAAAAGAATACTTTTACTCCAGGATCACAAAAACATTGCATTTTCCTATAAGTCATTATTTTCACATCTAGATCTCAATCTATCTTGAGTAAGTTTTTTGTATATGATATGAAGTAGCCGCCAGGATAATTTTTTTCCATATGAATATCCAATTGACTCAGCTTGTTCTATTGAAAGCACCAACATTTCCTCACAACACCATTTTATCACCTTTATTATTAATCAAAAACAACATATACACTCCTCTTTTATAGAGTTGGAAAATGTTGCTTTGGGAACTCACATTTCATTAGATCAGGTTGAAAAAAACATACCAGAAGAAGCATTGCCTGAAAAATACATAGCATAATGGTAATTGGAGTGAGCTGAAGAAGGAAAATGAATCATGTGTGTTTAAACCATAATTCCAATCTGATTTCAGAACTTGTTAGATGTAAGACATGAGCAAGAATGCAATGAAAATTTTAATGGTGACTAATTTTAAGACTGGCACAGTGAAAGAAGAAAATTATTTTAAAAATTTAAAGCCCATATCACTCTAGGGGACCATCAGTAAATGAGTCAATCAAAAAACCTTTGTACATTTACACAATGGAATACTATGTAGCAGAAAGAAAGAAAGAGCTCCTACCATTCACAACAGCATGAATGGACCTGGAGAACATTATGCTAAGTGAAATAAGCCAGGTAGTAAAAGACAAATACTATATGATTTCACCTATAAGTGGAGACTAATCAACAGAACAAACAAGCAAGTAAAATGTAACTGGAGTCATTGAAGTGAAGAACAAACAGACAATGAACAGAGGAGAGGCGAGAGGGGAAGACAGGAGGAAACACAGGAAGGGTGGTCAAGGAACATATATGGGGGGCTCATGGATAAAGTCAAGTGGGGGTGAGATCAATGGTGGGTGGAGGGGGCAATGGTGGGGAAAAATGGACAAAACTGTACTTGAACAACAATTAAAAAATAAAAATTAGAAGCAAAATCAAAAAAAAAAAACCAACAAAAAACAGTGTGCAGTTTCATTAAGGAGTACAAAAATAAAATCCTTCTCAAAAATGTCTACATGACAGGTCCATGTTTTTACTCTGCCTTACCACTTTGGCTATATTGATAGATTGGTTGTTTTATGAAGATTTCTCCTCTTTCTCTGATTAAGGCATTTATAGAAAAAATAACTGATATATGAATTTGGTCAGCTGCTTCTTTCATCAGTTTTTCAAGCCCAAAATATTTCAAATAAATGTTTATAAAAACATAATTTAAATATTTCCTTCACTTAGACAATGCAGGTCCTAATTAGCAATATAGATGTCTTCCCGAACTGGAGGTGGTGGATATCGTATCAGTTTTTCTACAGGGCCCATGAACACCATGTTACACTCTGCAGTTAATTCCCCATCATCAAAGACTGGAATTCTTGTTGGCTTCTAAGTTGTATTTTAGATTCCAGGGGCACATTTTTCACTTTGTTTTCTTTTTGCACACAACTTCCTTTGATGCTCTCTTCATAGGTTCTTGTACAGACAACCAGTTTGCTATTGGCTTCTTAAAAGGAAATTTTTGGGGAAAAAAATGGACATGTTATTATGTTTATTTTTTAGTAGAATTTATTGAGGTGACATTGGTTAACAAAATCATACAGGTTTCAAGTGTAAAACTCAAAGCATCATTTTCACACTGCATCATGCACCCATCGTGCCAAGTAAAGTCTCTTTCCATCCCCATTCTTCTCCTTTTTCCCACCTCCACCTACCCTCCACCCTCCTTTTCCTCTGGCTATCACTACACTGTTGTCTGTCAAAGGAACTTTGGCAGCTTAAAGATACAGAATCAACTGCAGTTTCTTGAGAAATCACTTTGCAACATTTTAGATATGTGTTGATAATAGAATTATCAAACTGTCTTTCATTCTTGCTTTTCTTGGCAACAGAGCTGTGTTTAACTTGGAATCTGCTGGAACGAGTCATAGTTCATGCTCTACACTTGTTTTCATTTAGGGCTGCTTCTGCTTTTTCAGTGGGTGGTGCTGGGGAAGCACATGCTGAATCGGCAGGTTGAGGAGACATGTTCTGTCCTCTGTTATTCCTGTGATTGTCACCATCATTATCACTGGAAAAAGTGATTAGATTATTTAGGTCAGACAGGCTTGTTGACCTTTCTTTCAGGTTTGTGATTCGGGCTCCTTTTGCCCTCGGTAAAATGACTTTCCCATCTGTTTGTAAATAATCTGTCTGCCGTCATTACAATTCATGGTGGTATCAACTGGAACCTTTTCCACACTGTTGCCATAAAACTTCTTAAATGTTCGTGCTGTGTTTTGTAACTTCTGTCCAGGATTGCTGGACTGGATGTTCTTAATAATGGTTTGTTGATTTATTCAAAGATATAGTTTGTCTGCAATTTCTTTGCAAATCCTCTAAATCAGTTAAACACTTTTTCTTTTTCTTTTCTTTCTTTCTTTCTTTCTTTCTTTCTTTCTTTCTTTCTTTCTTTCTTTCTTTCTTTCTTTCTTTCTTTTTTTTTTTTTTTGAGGCAGGAGATAGAAAAGGAGTAGCCTGATATATACTGCCAGATTTGATATTTGTATTTTAATCACTTAAATAAAGCTTTATTTTTGCAGATATATTTAGTACTTTTCTTTAGCAGAAACTAGATTGAATCAACCAGTTTGCATTTAAATGAAAGAATGGGCTAAATGGTAGGTCTTCTGGTGGAATGGTGTGCAAACTTCCACATAAGGTGTTTATGTCTGGAACCCTGGAAGTCACACTGGTTGTCCCCCTACTTTGAATGTCACAATGAATTGCATCTGTTTAAATTATATTAAATGATTTCTTTTTTTTTTTCCTTTTGAATAGTATGAATACTGATGCTGTGTTTGATTCATTGTTAATTATGACTTCAAGGTTGATAATTTCATATGACAACTGTGGAGGTAGCTTTAACTTTGTTCTGTGTAAGTAACATGTATTTTATTGTAATGTTTCAAATTTTAAAACACTTGGTCTTTCATTAAATTATTGTATTTAACTATTTTTATGTTAATAGTAAGTAAGATTTTTCTTATGGTTTTGGTATGCTAAATAAAGCTTTATTTTTAAAAAGCAAAATATTTTAACTTTTACCCATATTGGGCATAAGTTTCTGGTGAGCAGTGTAAGTGGATTATCCAGGCACAATTTGAAAAAAAAAAATGCCCTGAATTCAGATGAGAGATCATTTGCATAGAGATGATGATCGAAGTTTTAAAAGTAGAAGAAATACAGCAATCAGAAAACATATACTTTAAAGTAAGACAATTAATATAACCATCCTCCTTCTATTTACCCATTCTTCTCAAATAATAATTAATACAACCAAGTCTGATGACCATGAAAATGGTTATAGGTTAACTATTAATCAAAATTCAATTAAAGAAGATTATTTTCCATTCTATATTTAGCCACTCTGCATAGGCCATTACACATGATTATAAAAAGAAAGAAATCTATTTACAAATTGACCATGTCATTAAAACTTCAAATCTAATCCTATTTATTAAAACCTTGATAGTGAAAAACATTACCACCAAAAATAACAAAAGCATTTAGTTTGCTCTCATCCTTAGGAAAAAATCAAACAGAATATTTCCCCATTCTTTGAGCAACTTGTAGCATATGGGACTGGTTTACGCATTATTAGAGCAGGCAACCACTCTATTACTGTGATTTAAAGGGCTCTCTAAGAAGTCTCCCTTGAATAAATTAACTCCCAGTTGGATCTTTGTAAATTCCCATCATTAGTGCTTTCCCCAGTGTGCTTTTTGTAGGAGATGTATGTAGAGAGTTAGGCAGTACATTTCCTTGGAGAGATAACACATTATCTAGCTAATGAATTAACTGAGAACAATTGGTTGCATCTACCACCACTAACTATATTTGTACATTGAAAACTGGATTCTTAAGGGAATAGGAAAGTAGAAAAATGCACATCATCAGCAACAGGAAAAAGCAGGAAAGTCAAAGAACTAAAACATGAGAACTAAAACATATACTATATATATCCCTTTTTTTTTTTTTTTTAACATGGGTTCGGGGGTTGTGACAAGGAAGACCACTCAAAGAGAAGTAGAACTCTGCATGTAGTCACCTGGCTGGTGTAGCTCAGTAGACCAAGTGTCAGCCTGGGAACCAAAGTGTTGCTGATTCAATTCCTCAATCAGGGCACATGCCTGGGTTGTGGGTCAGGTCCCCATAAGGGGCATGCAAGAGACAACCACACATAGATGTTTCTCTCCCTCTTGTTCTCCCTCCCTTCCCCTCTGTGTAAAAATAAAATTTTAAAAAAATCTTAAAAAAAAAACTCTGCATGTATTCATGTGTGTGTATACACAAACACAAGTGCATGCATTTGTTTTTATTTATAATGTTTGCATTATAGTGTGTGTACTGTAATATAACTGAACTTAGTCTGTCAACATACTATAAATGATTTTGATATCAATATTCACACAAAACTTTTCTGTGTTTGAGTACATCTAAATTAGGTTCAATTTTCAGGCACCTAGCAGTGGTGTCCAAACTGCAGCCCATGGGATGCATGCAGCCCAGGATGGCTATGAATATGGCCCAACACAAAATTGTAAATTTACTTAAAACATAATGAGATTTTTTTATAATTACATGTCACAATGTATTTGATGTGTAGCCCAAGACAATTCTTCCAATGTAGCCCAGAGGTGCCAAAAGGTTGGACACCCCTAAAAAGGTTGTCCAATATGTTGTCATCTAAAAAATAAATAATGGTGTTACTATTTCATCAGCAAGCAATTACATAAAATTTCCCTTGTAAAATGTCTCTTGATTAGCTCTGTTGTTTCATCATTTGTCTTTACATGAAATGAAGCTTTTCAGCTCCAGTTGAATGCACCTCTATATATTTATTCCATAATTTATTTTTAAATAATGCTTCGCTCGGAGGGAACAGATAGCAACTATTCTTCTAGTGGGGCAACACTTTTGTTTACAGGAATATTATAACAACTTTAAAATTTTACATCTAATAGAAAACATCCCATTTTATTGAATGTAAAAGGGATTTTCTCCTCTTTTTACATTCAATGCAGCTACTTAAAAAAATTATCAATACCATACTTTACTACTGATCCTATAGTCATTTATTATAATTCCTTTTTTTTCTGTTTTTTTCTTTCTTTGGTAGAACCCATAATTTTGAAGGACTAGGTTTCGGACTTGGCTCACTACAATGTCTCATAAAGGCTTTAAAGAGATCTCTTAAATTTATAATGCCTACACTTGAATTTCTTGCATTCTCTCTTGAGTTATAAATTTCTGTTTCTGCTTATTTGAAATATCCACTTAGATGCTGAAATTCAGGACACCAGAAAACTTTCTACATTTCTTCACCCTTTGATTTTCACTGTTGTCCTTGTTTTACCAGTACTTTAGTAATGAGCACTGCCATTCTCCAAGGTGTTAAAAAAACACTTTTAATACCTTTATTTCCTTTTTCCTACAATCCAATTCATCGACAAATCCTATCGGAAACCTCTCACATGACAATGTCTTATTATTTCTGTCCTTTCTTTAATGCAAACCTTCATTGTATCCAGTGTATACTATTGCAGTCTAATATTATTTAGGTTGTATCTGTTTCCACTTTTTGTATGCAGTGGCATGATATCAAAAAAACAATATTAAAATGTTTAATTGGCTATATAGATAAATGCCAGGCATCATGAGTAATAATGTTTGAGGGCAGAAGAATGGTAATTAATTTTATGACATGGTGATATACTTGGTTATATTTTTGCTTGCTTTAAATTCAATGGTAAATAAATCTTACACTAAGAAGAACTTACAACTTTGGAGATAAAGAGTGGAAAACAAAATTTTAATTGCCATTAGCATCTTCAGTCAGCTTATATGACAAGGCATTGTACAATAAAACTATTGGGGAAAGACTATTGGAGGCTATTTGGGGAAAAAAATTAAAAAAGACCAATTCGGAACCTCATACAATAGAAAGAAATTAGAGACAGCCTAGATACGTAAAATTAAAAAAGAGGACTGATTATTATTGTCAATCAGTAAAAAATTAATCAGAGAATGTTTGAGTCTTATGAATAAGTCTTAGATCAGCACCCAAAAATCATATGGCCATTGTACCCATTAATAAAATTTCTGAATAGATCGATCTAATATAGTTGACTAAATATAACTGAGTGAATCCATGTGTCAGATGTAATACAAAAGCAACAATGTAGTAAAACAGACATTTGGAACTGTGGAACAGATTCTGTTACCATGGAACCCACATACACAGCTCTTACATGTACTATCTTAGCACACGCTGGCCCATATTCCGATTGCCAGCACTTCGTTTAAGGCCTGTCACTAGCTGTGGGACCCACTCAGCCTTTGTGTGAACTCAGGAAAGTAACATTCTCTGAGAGCACTGGGGGCAGCCCCTATTCAACAGCACATCATGGCTGGTGCACAGCGTTCCATCTTCCTGGCTTCTCAACAAAAAGACTCTGAGGAGCACGTTCTACACCATTTCTTGGGTTTCCCCAGTGATATTAAGCTCCAGTTGTAACTTCCTCCATTAGGTAAGCTTGTACTCACTTCTTACTTACATATATATGTCAGTTTGCATTGGTGTTTCTTAAGAACAAACGCCTCGCTAATAAATTCAGTCTTTTGTCAAAGTCTACTTCTGGAAAAATCCAACTATGGCCATTGGTAAAGGAAGTGGTCCTAGAGAACATAATGGCAAAATGGGATTTTGGAATTGACTATCTTGCTACCCAGAGAATAATAAAGACCATCTTACTGGTAGTGAGCAAGGTGGCAAATTCAATTGTGTTGCAATTACTGAAACTCTGCAAGGGTGTGAATTTAAGATGAATGTGTGACCAGTTGGGTTTTGATCCACACAGATGGTAATGAACTGGCTCATGCAACATATCTGGCACTTGAGCACATAGGAGCAGTGTTAATAATATAAGCCATTGATTTTTAAATAAAATTTTAAAATTAAGTATCAAAAAATAAAGCAATACTGAAATTCTGGTTATGGTATCTTCCTCCACACAATTTTTGAGTTTGGCCAGGAAGCGAGGAAGCTCAGGATAAAAACCAGGAAGTTAGGCTAAAAGTAGACCAAGTTCATTCAATCAGCAAGTGTGATATAATTTGAATTTGGTGTTATCAGTCTTTATGTGCTCTTGTCTATGTCTAATTTGCCTAACTTACATACCTTTGACTTGCAGTTGCTTACCCAGACACATTATTATTGGAGAATCCTAAACTTTAGCTTCTGATTTTTTAGGGTATGTGCTACTTCAGGGTCTACTCATCTTCTCAGCCACTCAGGGCATTCTGTAAATCAGTGAAGTCTTCCAGGGTGAATGGTGGTTGAACTTGTCTTTCATTTTCCTTCTTTGAGGGCTCTTGCTTCATGAAGTCTTCATTATTTTGGAAGCTCCCTGATGAGTCCAAAGAGATATTTTGTATATTTTGTACAGGTTTTCTAGCTGGTCATACTTGAATGAATGATCTGCTAAAAGCTAGTCTCGTCTGGTAGAGATAAAAAGCATAGAAATAATTTTGAATAAATGTTATTATTTAATATAGCCCTACCATCTTACTAAAGAAAGATATTATATATCTTATCTTTCCTCAGGAACTGGACAATTATCTACAGTGACTATTTTTTCACATTAACTTCTAATGCTTTATAAACATCTGCTTAGCTATTGTCCCAAGGAATATGCACAAATATAAAACAGTAATAAGGACAAAAGTTATTTAGTCATACTTCTCGGGCTCATGTCCTAGCTCTAAATTTTTCTACCTCTATTACTTAGAGCAAATGAATGAAACTGCCATTGAATTAGTTTCTTCATATATAAAATGAGTATAATGAAAATCCTATCAACTTGATGGAGCTTGAAAAAGAATTAAATAATATAACAGAAACATTGCTTCCAATAGTGCCTGACATATGGTAAGACCACAGTAATTACAAGCTGATAGAAATTGCACATGCATATGGCCTACTATAAATACAAATTTTCTTAGTTGTAATATTTTGTAAATATTACATTTATTTAATGGATATGAATACCTTCATTTA
>PVJD01009406.1:0-63061 GCA_004026545.1 Mormoops blainvillei
AATGACAGATTTTAATCCCTTATGGTAGCTGTAAAGATAAATGAAACAACACTAGGCAAATAGTAAGTACTTAAGTTTTAGCTAGTAGTAGCAGTAGCAGGAGGAGTAGTTGTAGTAGCATATACTCAAATCTAAGTATGGAAATGTATAAATTAATGGTTTTAGAAAGTCTTAAAGTTACTTTTGTAGATAAAATAGAAGAAATAAGTAGTATTTATATTGCAATTGTTCAAAACTCTTAAAATACAAATCTAATGACCATTGTCCTAACCAGACTGTGGGTGTTGGGTTAGCTTGTGGTCCACTTGGCAGCCTGGAGCCTGCCCTCCGTGTCTCACTGCACTGGGAGGCCAGAGATGGAGAGTATAATGATTGATCCCACGGTCCCTAAAACTCACCAGGCGAAGGAGATGACAGATGCTTAGTACTGGCATAGGTCCCATTCTCAGAGAGAATAAAGAAAATGCTTCCCAAAAACAAACTGTAGTGTGGAAAATAATAGTTGTCTTTAAAATGACTGACAGTTCTATGCCAAAGAAGTTTTGGCAGTATCGAACTCAGGATATTAATTTGTCAGAAGAGGAAGGTGTAGTTTTTCTGCAGTTAGATTAGGTGGTTAGTTTACTGACATGGGAATGAGACTTTGCAAAACAGTAATTGTTGGTACTAAATACTTTCTTCAGAAAGTCCAAGTAATCTAAAATTCTTTCTCCTTGCCCCGCCTGTAATGTACACAGCAGTATCTTCGCACTCCTGGATTTTTTCAACTCGGTCAACCTTTTTACTAATGAATTCAGTGGACAGCCATGGCAAACAGGCCATGAGTCATTTGATGTGCACTGGGAAGAAGTATAGACAAACTTACGCATTCTTTTCCAGGCCAAAGCTTACCTGAGCGTGGCTGCAGAAGTGGTAAGAAGATTGCCACCACCTCTGCAGTGATTCCCCTGTGTGCTGGAAACTTACTTGCTGCACGACAATAGGATGACCTTTGGAAATCAGCAGTGTGGTGGTAAAACCTACAGAAATAATAGCAATCATAGTTGTTTTGTTGTATTTCTAAGGAAATAATGTCTTATTTTCAGAATTGATTTGCTAAGCAATGACTCACAAATGAAGATTTTACATATCAATGCTTACTGCTACATTTAGGAGTTTTTTTGAAAGCTGATGTGTACCAACTGCACAGAACTGCATTTTATTTTATTGAGGTACCCCTTGAAGAACCATGAGTTTATATTACAAGCCCAACCTTCAGTTCAGAAGAGAACTACACTCTTTTTGCAGAACTACAGAGCTAGTCATTTAAAGGATTTACTAAATTTGTGTGAAAGCATCAGTGTGATGCTCCTCCATCAGGCAGTTTGGTTGTGGCTTGAAACCTGCCTCCGACACGATCTTGAGCACATTCTTTGTGCAGATTAAACCCGTGCTTCTGCATCTGGACCAGACTCTACCCTAGACTTAATGAGTCTGCATCTCCAGGGATAGGGGCTGGACATGTGTATTTTTAACAAACTCCTAATGCTTTTGATGAATCTTAGAATGGCAATGATAGTAATAAGAGCTAATACCACGTGTTTTCTTGTGTCCTTATAGTTGATCTCCCATTCGTATGGCTGGGGTGCTGTTGCTATCTCCGTTTTACATATGAGGGACTCAGTTATAAGCAAGTTGAGTGTCTTAGTGAGGGTCACTGTTTTAGCAAGGATGGCGTTGGGCTTTAAACTTGGGCGGCTGGATGCTGGATCCCTCCTTTTGCACAACGTGGGGCATTTGTTATGTCAAAAGAGGGATACAGTACTCAGCATTATCTCAAACTTGTTTGACCGTGAAACTCCCTATCTCTACCCCCACCTTTTAGAAGGAGTTCATTTTTCAAAGTACATGTATCTTATCTAGTTGAGGCTAGAGAGGGAGGGGCTTCCCCAGGTCAGGTCAGGTAGCAAGATAGTTGTAAGGCTGCAAGCACTGATGAGAGTCATTAGTTAACCCTCAGTTACACATTCAGTGACCTATGATCTTTGGCAAATGCCTTGACATCTTTTGCACTATAGTTAAGCAGTCAGAAAATTAGGCAAAGAGTTATATGTCATTCTAAACATGTTTTCCCACATTTATGTTCACATGGTTATTTATAGAAGCTTTATTTGTAATAGACAAAACAGCACAGAGTTTTTCATTGAGTGACTGGTTAAACAAACTGTGGTATATCCATACCATGGAATACTACCCAGCAGTAGGAAAGAACAAACTATGGATACATGCTACAACCTGGATAAGTTCCAGAGAATTGTACTGAATAAAAAAGCAAATCCCAAAAGATTATGTGTTATGATTCCATTTATATAACATCCTTGAAATGACAAAATTATAGAAATGGAGAACAAAGTAGTGTTTTCCAGGGGTTATGGAAGGGGTTGGGGTGGTTGGGGATTGTGTGTGTCTGTGAAAGGGCAACACAAGTGATGCTCAGGATGAGGGGAATGCCCTGTATGATGACCGTGTCGATGTCAGCGTCTTGGTTGTCATAGTGTTCTATGGTTTTGCAAGATGGTACCATTAGAGGAAATTGGGTAAAGGGAACAATGGAATGAATCTCTCTGTATTATTTTTTATAACTGCATGTGAATCCACAGTTATTTCAAAGTAAAAATAAAAGTTTAATTAAAAAAAATAACTTGTGCTGCTGTGTCTGAACTGAATGTCCTGGAACATATTATCCATGCCAATTAAAATCATTAATAGAAGTATTTGTAGATACACAGTAATCATCATTCATCACTCCAAGAAGGAAATAATCACTTTAAGTTGTAGATATTAGTTTGTGTTTTTATTGTTCTGGGGAGGGGTGCCAATATAGAGCACTTCTTAAAATAGCAGGTATTTGAACCAAGCTTAACTTTACCTGGAAAAAGAATGATTTAAATAAGTCTCAGAGGCCCTTAAAGTTGTGAGCCATAATTTAATATATCTTATGGGGAATGGGAAAGATAGTCTTTGCTCATAGATACATGACTGAGAGAAGATCCACATATAAAATCACCGGCTCCCCTCTCCTTCTCCATTATCACTAGTCTCTGCAGAGGCTTCCGGGAAAACCACTGAAAAAATGGTTGGTGCATATGAGTTCAGAAGTGGAAGAAGGACAAGCTGCTGTAAGAGCAAGGATGAAGTTTATCCTAAAATTTTGCCCATGGCAGCCTTTGCTAAGCTTCAGAGATCTGACCTCAAAGACAGACTATTAAGCAAAGCTAATCGACCTGTTATGGATAATATTTAGTGCTCATTCTTCACATTTCCATGGAGTATAGATAATTTCCACTTCACTATCCAGGAGGGAAGGCAAGCTCCCCAACTGATCCCATTCTAGGAAAGGAGGAGTGAGTCATCGTATGGGTAAATTTCTTCCTGTCTATATTTCTTCAATTTCAGCCAAATCCCAAGCTTCCAGAGGAAAGTTATAGGGAAACCTGAAGTTGTCCACCTCTGCCTCAGCCTTGGGTGGGCAAATTGTTCATCTCATTTAGGGGCAGGGTATTTGGTAACCCATGTGGTCACCTATCTTCTATTCCAGGTATTCATCAATAATAAAGCTATTTTTTTTACCTTTGTCTGAATTCCGTGTCTCTAAGTTCTAAACAGGGGAAGAATCCCCCTAACTCCACTCCATGAAAACACAAAATATCTTTCTAGAATCTTATAAAGTTAAAACCAAAGAGTATATTAGAGTTCAATGTATTTGAAGTACCTCTAGTAAAAAATGAGTTTGCCAATGACCAGAAGATAATTTGGGGGGATGTGGGGTGACATTATTATGAAATATATACACATATAATGAAGCACAGAAGACAAATACACAGGTCAGCTGTCTACAAAGTGAACATGCAACCACCACCCAGGTGAGGAAGTAGAACACTGCCAGCATCTGGGAAGCCCCTGTGTTTCCTTCACAATCACTCCTTCTCCTTACAAAATTAACCACATACTGAGGTTTTAACACCTATGCTTGTGCCCTTAAACATTACAGTTTTGCCAGTATTTTCAAGATGTATATTAAATGGAAATATAAGCTATCATTTGGCTCCATATTGATTGCTTTTGTTTAATATTTCTGAGATCCATGTCTACTGTTACACGTAGCTGTTATTTGTTCCTCTTTTTCCTGCAAATTTTTCCATTGTTGCATACACAGCTTATCCATTCTACTGTAGATTGATACTTGGATTGATTTTAATGTTTTACTGTTACAAATAATGCTGCTCTGAACATTCTTGTACACATTTGCTTCGTGTTTATGTGCTTGAATTTCTGTTAAGTTATTTCTGGGAATGAACCTAACTGGGAGTTGCTTAGTGGTATCTCATTGTGGTTTTTGACTTGGATCTCCTGATTGCAAGTGAATTTGAGCGCCTTTGCTTATATTCACTGGCTGATTAGATATCCTCTTTTGCGTAGTGCCAAGTCAAATCTCTTCCCCATTTTTCTGTTGTGTTGTTAGAGAATATGTATATTTTTATATTCTTAATATGAATCCTGTCAGTTCTATTTGTTGCAGATATCTTTTCCACTCTATGACTTGTTTTTCACTCTTAATAGTGTCTTCTGATAAACAAAGGATCTTAATTTTAATACACTCAAATTTATCCTTTTTTATTTTTATGATTATTGATTTTTGTACAGTGTCCAAAGCATGAAGAGCTTGTTCGGTATTAGCTTCTGGAAGTTATAGGATTGTTTTGCCTTTTACATTTAATTCTACAATCCAGCTGGAATTGTTCTTTGGTTATTAGGTGAAGTAAGCTTTAAGTTTCTTTTCTTTTTTTTGGCTATCTCATTGTCTTAGTACCACTGGACCTATTTTCTCCTCCACTACTTTGCAGTTCCACCTTTGTTATAAATTAAATGTCTGTGTTTCTATAGGTCTATTTCTGAGCTTTCTAGTCTGTTCCATTGGTTTACTTATCTGTCATTGCAACTTAAGCATGAGGTAATACTAGAAGGATTTGAAGCCAGTAATGCAGGAAGGTAACCATAACAACAATAATAGCTAAACAAGGTAACTCCTGACCAATTCGACTCAAGCCTGCACTTTAAGTTCTAGAAAAAGAAGAGGCATGTCCATATTTAGCCATAAATGCTATTTATCTCAGTTCCTACTGTCTTGCTCACAATAGCCAGTATTTAGTTTAAAAATTATAGGATATAAAAAGCAAGAAAAATCAACCCCTTATCAAGAGACAAAGCATTCAAGAGAACCAGACAGAGATGACTCAGATGTTGGTGCTGTCAAATAAGGAATTTTATAATGGCTATAATTAATATGTTAAAGGGCCTAATGGAGAAGGTAGACGACATGCTTCATCCGATGAGAAACTCCACAAAGAGAAACCGTTAAGAACAAGTAAAATATAAATGCTAGAAATTTTAAAAAACACAGTAACAGAGCTGAGGAATGCCTTTGGGCTCATCAGTAAACTTGACGCAGATGAAGAAAGGATTGATGAGTTTGAATGCAGGAGTTACCCAAATTTATGCACAAACAGAATAAAGAGTGTAACACATACACACAGGCACACACAGGATAAATGGGCATTAATAAGGATAAGAGGGGGACCGCTGGAACAGACGAATTATTTAAGAGATAATTGCTAAGAAGCCTCTAAATAAAACAAAAGATATTAAACCTGGGAATTTACAAAGCTCAGAAAGCCCCAAGCAGGGTTCTGAAAACCTAGATATATCTTATTAAATCCAATGGAAAAACAAAAATGAGAAAAATCTTGAGGCAGTAAATGAAAAAATTCACATTAAATATAACAAAAAGAAGAACATGACTTAAATACAGACCTACTATATGACATACATGGACTCACTATGTGTAAGTCATAAGACAATGGAGGAACATTTTTAAGGTGATGAAGTTAAAAAACAAAACTGTAGATCCCAGAGTTCAATACCAGTGAAAATAACATTCAAAAAGGAAAATTTTTTTTCAGACCAAAGCTGAGAGAATTCATTAATATCAGACTATATACTACAGTATACTATAGGAAATTCTTCAGGCAGAAGGAACACCAGATAAAAACTTTGATGTATACAAAGAAATGGAGATCTCTGAAAAGAATTCAAATAAATAGTATCTTATTTTTGATCACTCTAAAAGACAATTATCTAAATACAAAGTAATGGCAATATATTGTGGATTTATAGCATATACAATTGTAAACTATAGGACAGCAACACATAGGATGAGGGGGATATATTGGGAGAATGCTATGGTAAGCTTCTTGCACTATGCTAGAAATAGTATAATATTATTTAAAAGAATATTGTGATTAATTAAAGCCAAACATTATAAATTTCCAACAACTACTAATATTTTTAAAATGAGTTTAATAATCCAGTAGTAGAGGTAAAATGGAATCACAAATACTTAGTCCAAAGCAAGAGAAATAGAAGTACAAAAGGAACAAAGAATGGGTAGAACAAATAGAAAACAGCTAGCAAGATGGCTGTTTTAAGAACTTTAAAAGAACTTTAAAGTTTTAAGAACTTTAAAATCCAAACATTGATGATTACAATGAATGTAAATGTCCAAAACATACTAATTAAAACAGATTGTCGGAATGGGTAAAAAAGTATGACCCAATTATATACTGTCTAAAGGAAATCCATTTTAAATATAAAAATAAAATATAGAAAAGATATACAATGTAAACATTAATAAAAAGAAAGGTAGAATAGCTAGAGTATTAGGCACAGTAGACTTCAGAATAAGGAACACTAACTACCAAAGCTCACTCAAGAGGAAATAGATAACCTGAATAGTCATAAATCACTTAAATGTAATTTGGAGTTAGGAATCAACAAAGTAAACTCCAGCCCCAGATGCCATCAGAGTGAAATCTCCCAATGTTGAAAGAAGACATAATGAAAGTTCTGCATAACTTTTCCAAAAACTGGAAGAGGAGGGAGCACTTATCAACTCATTTTTTGAAGCCAGAATTTACCCTAATACTCAAACCCAACAAAGACAGTACAAGAAGACTACATATCAATATTCCCTATCAGCCTAGATACAGAAATCATCAGCATTTCTTATTTAATTGAATTATCTTGGGAATGCAAGGTTGGTTCAAAATTTGAACATCAATGTAAACAGTGATGCAACAAGAAACAGACTGAAGAAATAAAGACTAAGGAAGAAAAACCATGTTTATCTTAATAGAAGTGGAAAAAGTATATGACAAAATTCAACATTTATGATAAAAAGTCCTCAACAAACAGGATAAACACAAATTTTTCAAGCTGATAGCATCTGCAAAAAAAAAAGTCTACATGTAACATCATAATTAATGCTGAAAGACTGATTGTTTTCCTCCCAAGACTGGGAACAAGGCAAGGTTGTCCAGGCTCACTGCTTTTATTCAATATCATAGTAGGGGTCTTAGTGCCATTTTAAAAAAGAAAGAAAAGCATACAGATTGGAAAGAAAGAAATAAAACTCTCCATTCACAGGCAACAGGGTTGTTTTGGAGAAAATCCCCCAAAATATTTTTTAAAAGTAAATAGAACTAAGGTGAGTTTTGTAAAGTTACAGTATGCAAGTCAATATACAAAAGTGAATTTCAGTCCTATAATATGAGCAGTGAATGACTGCAAATAAAAGAAATAAAAACATAAAAATGGTGAGAGATACCACGTCCATGGTTTGGAAGACACAATATTGTTCAGATATCTGTTCTCCCAAAATTGATCTGTATCCAATGCAGTCTCAATGAAAAACCCTCGGGACATTTTTGTTGAAGCTGACAACTTGATTCTAAAATTTATGTGTAAATAAAGTGAGTTAGAATAGCCAATATAGTTTTGAAAAAAGATTAAAATCGAAGGACTTAACACTACTTGATTTTAAGACGTTTTTAAGTTACAGTAATCAAGACAGTGTGGTATTGGTGTAAAGATCCACACAGAACAATGAAGATCCATAAAACAATAGAGAGTTCAGAGATAGTCATATACAGATGTGGTAATATGATTTTGAGCAACAGTGTCAAAGCAATTAAATGAGGAATGAGTCATCCTTTCATCAATTGTGTTTGAACAATTAGATACCATTTTGCAAAGAAATGAACCTTGCCTTATTAAAAAATTATATCAAATGGATCTTATACCTAAATGCAAAATTTAAAATCATGAAACTTCTACAAGGAAAACTTAGGAGAAAATCTTCATTATGTTCAATTAGGCAAAGATCTCCTAATAGGGCACAGAAAATCACTATAAAACTATAAAAGAAAAAGTTGATACATTGTACTTCATCAAAATAAAAACAGCTGTTTGAAAACCAGTCAATAAAATTAAAAGGCAACTTAACGGGCTGGAGAAAACATTTGTAAAGCATATCTGACAAAGAGTTTGTATCTAAACAATATTTAAAAACACTTAGACCCCATTAACAGAAAACACACCTTTTAAATTTTTAACATTTTATTGATTATGCTATTACAGTTGTCCCAATTATTTCCCCTTCGCTCCCTTCAACCTGGTTCCCCCCATTCCCTCCAGCAAACCTTCCCTTAGTTCATGTCCATGGGTCATGCCCATAACTTCTTTGGCTATTCCATGTCCTATACTGTTCTGGACATCCCCTTGTCTATTTCGTACCTACCAATTTGTACTTCTTAATCCCTGCACCTTTTCCCCATTGTCCCCTTCCCCCTCCCAACTGATAACCCTCCAAATGATCTTCATATCTATGATTCTGCTTCTATTCTTCTTCTTTGCTTAATTTGTTTTTTAGATTCATTTGTTATAGTTGTGAATTTATTGCATTTTAATGTTCATAGTTTTGATCTTTCTCTTAAATAAGTCCCTTTAAAGTTTCATATAATAATGGCTTCATGATGATGAACTCCTATAATTTTACCTCATCTGGGAAGCACAGATAAAGTGCTTCCCAGATGAGGTAAAACTGCTCTTTAATTCTAAATGATAGCATTTCTAGATAGAGTAGTCTAGGCTTTAGGCCCTTGCTTTTCATCACGTTGAATACTTGCTGCCAGTCCCTTCTAGCTTGTAAAGTTTCTTTTGAGAAATCAACTGATGGTCTAATGGGAAATCCTTTGTAGGTAACTCTGCCTTTCTCTTGCTGCTTTTAAGATTTTCTCTTTATCTTTAATCTTTGGCATTTTAATTATGATGTGTGTTGGTGTGGTCCTCTTCGGGTCCATCTTGCTTGGGACTCTCTGCACTTCCTGGACTTCCATGTCTATTTCCTTCACCAAATTAGGGAGAGTTTCTTTCATTATTTTTTCAAATAAGTTTTCAATTTCTTGCTCTTTCTCTTCTCCTTCTGGCACCCGTGTGATTCAAATGTTGGTATGTTTGAAGTTGTCCCAGAGACTCCTTAACATATTCTTGTTTTTTGGATTCTTTTTCTTCTTGCTTTTCTGATTGAACATTTTTTTCTTCCTTCTGTTCCAAATCATTGATTTGATTCTTAGCTTAATCCAGTCCACTGTTGGTTCCCTGTAAATTTTTCTTTATTTCACTTAGTGTAAACACATCTGCCTGGGTCTTTCTTATGCTGTTGAAGTACCCAGTGAGTTCCTTGAACATCCTGATAATCACTCTTTTGAACCCTGTATCTACTAGATTGCTTATCTCCATTTCATTTAGTTCTTTTCTGGAGTTTAGATCTGTTCTTTCATTTGGGCTATATTTCTTTGTCTCCTCATTTTGGCAGCCTCCCTGTGTTTGTTTTTGTGTATTAGTAAAGCTGCTTTGACTCCCTGTCTTAGTAGCATGGCCTGTTGTAGAAAAGTGCACCGGTAAGTTGGATGGGGCAGAGCCTTAGGTAATTGCCAGGGAGGGGCCACCCATGTTGCCACTCTATGGCTCTGTATGGGGCAGGGCTCATAGAGGGGACAATGCCACTACCTGGCATCTGAGGTTTTGTCTGGGAGGAAGCTGTCTCCCAGCACTTGCCCTGATGCCAGTCACTTCAGTTTCTCCCAGCATACCACCAGTGCCCTTCCAGCTGTTGCTCTGGTGCTGAAGCCCAAAGGGAGTGAGTCTGCAAAAGTCCTGGTTCCACTGTGGGCCCTTTAAGAGGAGAGTCCTGAAATCCCACAGTTTCTTCCGCTGCCCCAACCCCTAGTGGTTTTTACAGCCAGAAGTTATGGGGACTTATCTTCCAGGGACCGAAACCCTGAGCTGTGTGGTCCGGTGTGGGACTGGGTTTCCTTGCTCCTGAGGTATCCCTCCTGATTTTAATCCACCGTGGGTATCAGACCACACATTCTGTGCCTCTCCATGTCTCCACCCCTCCTACCTGTCTGGATGAACATGGTGTCTTTAATTCCTTGGTTGTTGGACTCCCATACAACTCAATTTTCTGACGAATCTGGGTAATATTTGTTTCGTAGTCTAGTTGTAATTTTTGCTGTGGTTGTGTGAGGAGGTGACGTGTTTACCTGTACCTCCATCTTGACCAGAAGTCTCAGAAAATCGTACACTAAAATGGGCACAGTATATTACTAGAGACTTCAGCAGAGAACAGATACAATTTAAAAATAACAGGAAAAATGCTCATCTTTAGTCATTAGGAAAATTCAAAAAACAAAAAACAAAACAAAAACCCTACAATGAGATGCCACTACACAACCACAAAAATAACTACAACAAAAAGACTGACCACACCAAGTACTGGTGACAATGTGGATCTACTGGGAGTTTTGTACACTGTTGGTGAGAATGTAAGATAGCACATTTACATTTGCAAAACAGTCTGGCCCATTCTAAAAAAGTTAAGGATGTACTTGCTATACAGTCTAACTGTTCTGCTCCTAGATATTTACCCAAGAGAAACAAAATATATCCACACGGAGAGTTATATAGAAATATTCCTAGCACCTTTGTTTATAAAATCCAAAAGCTAGAAACAACTCAAATGTCTACCAAAAGGTGAATGCATAAGCCAAATTTGTCATATCTATGCAATAGAATACTTCCTAGCAATAAAATGGAGTGAATTATTGATATAATATTAATAAATCTTAAAATAACAATGCTGAATGAAAGAGGCAGACAAAAAAAGGTGCTACCTATGTAACTATTTACACACAATTCTAGAAAATGCATATTTAACTACTTGACACAGTAGATCAATGGTTGCCTGGAGATGGGTTTGTGGGGAGAAACAATGTGGAGAAAGGATGGATTTAAAAGGGAATGAAATGTTAGGAAGTGATAGAAATGTTCATTAGCTTGATGAACATTTCACAGAAATATACATAGGTCAAAATTCATCAGACTGTACACTGTAAGTATGTGCTGTTTATTGTACATCAGTTATACTTCAATAAAGTTATAAAAAATAATGCATTACTGTATTGCTTTCTGATATTGAATTATACTTTTCAGAATAGTATTTTTTTTTAAATAAGATAATTCTTTTTAAATGCCTGGAGTGTCCCAGTTTCCATATATGGCTGTTTTCAAATCCCTTTTACAAAGCTACATTAAAAAAAAAAATTAAAGGTAACTTATTGAACAACTGGGTGAACATTCTTTCTCATGCTAGTCAATTTGAGTGACTACTGACATTTGGAGTTCAGGTTGAAACTTGAAGGATAATCAATTTAATTATTTACTCTCTTTTCTTCTGCCACTTCCTATTGTATGACCTGAAGCAGCAAATTGTTTTTATATTTAAAACTATGTTTAAATAATTTGGCTTGAAGTTTCTATATAGTGACAATAGAACCTGACCATAGACCACTTTCATAATCAGAAACCCTTATTTAAATAACATTTAAACCCAGTCATCAGTTTAAAGCATATCAATGCTTTGAAAGCCTTGTTAAACTCTGTAATTGGATGACCTATATAAATATTAATCTGCCATACTTTCAACTTATTAATTGAAATGTAGCTGACTTATTCCTAGGAATGTCAGGTTTGTAACAACGTATAACTTGGTTAAAACATAAAGGATATTATTTAATTCAAAAGAATATCCTTTAATTTTTTAAAGACCTAAAAGTGGTTGTATATTCAACCACTTCGTTTTCAGATGACTTTCCTGCTATTTATTTTAAACTTTTGTAGATATTTCAAAGTTCTATAGTTTTTAGTTTTTGTTTCAGTTCAGTTCTACCCTATCCCTTTGGTAATTTTTATTTTTTGTAAGTATTTATTTTCTAGAGAGAGGAGAAGGAATAGAGAAAGAGAGGGAGAGAAATATGTTGAGAGAGAAACATCAATCTGTTGCCTCTCATACATGCTCCAAACGGGGACCAAACCTGCAACCCAGCCATGTGCCCTGAGCAGGATCAAATCAGCAACCTTTTGCTTTGTGGAACGAGACCCAACTGACTGAGCCACACACGTCGGGGCTGTCTGTTAGTTTTTATAATGGAGGCTTATTTTGGTCCTTTACCATAAACAACAGTTGTCTTACAAATCGAATGCATTCAGCAATAATGATTTTTATTTTTTGTTATTTTAATGGAGACAAAAGATAGGAACAGTAAATTATCTTCAACTATATCTGTTTCAAGCACTAAAAAAACATTTTGAACAATATGGGTGTTACAGCTGTTGAACTGTTATTTAAACATTATTTCTCACACCGCGCCTAATGGATTTAATTATGACTCACACACTTGTTTCTTTATCATTCCTTCAGATGGAAAACTATCCAGATACATTGTAAACCACCATGAGAACATGTTATTAGGCTGTCTCTGCTGATAAAAGTATTTTCTAATTATGTTGTAACAGTCCCTTGCAAATAAATCCCATTAAGTACTGGCTTTCTTTTGTAGTTCATTAACCATAGTTACTCACCTAGATCAAGTATAAAAGAAAGCCAACATATCCAATCTAAAAGGCCTTACTATGACTGGACCAAAAGGTTGGCAATAGTGATTAGTCTAAAATCCATTTAATATGGATTTTATATTTCTTCAAATATATTTCTTCAACTCTTTTCCAGCTCATAATTACCCCTGTGGAGTTCATACTTAAACTGAGGATACCAATCATAAAGTAAGTTTTAAAACTAGTAAGAGCCAAACTCTGACTTTAAGTACATTAGTGGTTTTAGAGAAATGGATTGGAGATAAATCTGGAATCAAGTTTGAGGAATAGGTGGTTGAAAAGAATGACATAATATCAGCAAAGAAATAAGGGGACAAAAGTGGGCTGAATATGGCTTATATGGAGGTGCTATCAGAAAACTAGCCTGCATGGAGATATAGTTTCATATTTGAAGTAATAGATAATAGGACCATAAGATGAAAAAACTGATCAGGTTACAGAGCGCCCTGAACGGAATGCAACATAATTTGACTATGACATAACAAATAGGCAGTCATAAGTTTTTAAATTTTTAAAAAATTTATGATATATGCCTTCCAGGCAAAATTTTAAAGGTGCAAGAAGACATTCCTTGAAAAATAATTCTCCCTTTTATTAAAGTCTAACAAACTAATTTAAAAATATATATGAAGAGCTCTGACCAGTGTGGCTCAGTTGGCTGGGCGTCATCCTACAACACAAAAGTTCGCTGGTTTGTTTCCTGTCAGGGCATATGCCTGGGTTGTGGGTTCAACCCTCATGTGGGTACATACTAGAGGCAACCAGTCGATGTTTCTAACATCAGTATTTTTCTCCCTCTTCCTCCCTTCCCCTCTCTCTAAAAAATGCATTTTAAAAATTTATATGAAGAGCAAAGATCCAATAATAACTGAAGAAGAAATATAAGCTGGAGGGGAGAGAGGAGGAAGGCAACTTGCTCCATGAGTTATTAAGACCTTCTATAAATTACAGTATTTAAGATAGTTTGGTGTTAATACAGGGATAGAAAATGGACAAAATAGAGAACCTAGAAATAGTCTGTGCATGTTTGAACACTTGATTTATGACAAAATGGTTCTTACAGGTCACTGGGGAAATAGCTCTGGGACAATTGATTCTCCATATGGGAAAAAAGAAAATAGATCCCTACCTCATGCCATACAAAAAATCCATTTTAAAGGTACAGTGATAAAATCTTGAGGGAAACATAGGATCTTTGTGACCCTGGGAGTGAAGAATATCTTAAAGATACAAAAGGCACTAACCATACAAGAAAAGATTGATGAATTTAGCTATATTAAAAATGAAGAACATCTCTTTAAAAGATGTATAGAAATTGAGGAGATAAACTATAAACTGAGAGAACATATTGCAGCACCTATAACTATCCTGAATCATTCAAGAACTCACAGATCAATAAGAAATAAAAAGGATAACTTAATTGGAAACTAGACAATAGAAACAAAACAGGCTTTTCACAGAGGAGGAAAACATGAATGGCAAATAAATGTAAGAAAAGAAGGTTAGTCCAGGAATAGTCAGGAAAATACAAATCAAAATCAAGGAGATAGCATTTACACTCATTGGATTGTAAAAATTAAGTCTTATAAACCAAATGTTGGAAGGGATGTGTCTTTGTCATTGCTGGTAAAAATGTTAAACAACTGCTTTGGAGAGCACAGCCTTATGATTATTGCAGTCACAAAGCTTACCAGTCTGTTCTGGGTCTTTCCTAGAGGACACCTTGCACATGTTAACCAGAAGACAAAAGTATGTTCATCACAGCGCTGCTCAGAGTAGCAAAAACCTGCAGATAACCCCAGTGCCTGGCAACAAGAGAATGGGTAAAGTTCATGTAGTACAGTCACACAGAATATTATGCAGCTACTTTTAAAAAAATGGATAAATCTTAGAAGCATATTTGAAAATGGCAAGTTACAGAAGAATATTTACTGGACAGAGAGCCTATTTCAGCATTGCCAGTGCAAAGACTATTTATAGCAACACCATTTTATAAATCTCCAAAACAAGCAAAGCCAACTAATCTGTGATTTAGCCATGTGAACGTGATAAAATTTCTTAAAAGCCTATGGGAATGATAAACACTAAAATCAGATAAGAGTTATATGTAGGGCAAGAGGCAAGGATGAGGCAAGAAAGGGACACAAAGGTAAATACAGTATTGGTAAACTAGGTGTTTTTTTAAGTTGGGAGGGTAGGGCAGGGTCATGGGTATTGTTCTGTTTTTTAAATCACTGGTACATATTCTTTTGCATGTATAAAATATAACCTTAATTTTTAGAAACATAACTTCATTTGGAGAAAAAAATGTATTTTTCCCCCTTTCATTCAGCCCCATTTCCCTCCCACAGAGGCTTGTTAAATAAATTGTGAAACATCCACACAATGGAATATAACGCAGCTATTAAAAGAGAATAAAGCAGCTTCATGTGTTCTGCAATGGATTGATCACTGCTTATATTGTTAAAAGAAAAAGTGTGTGAAACACTGCAATTTACATGAAAACATGCACACACGTGTTTCTGTGTCTGTATATGTGTACTAGCTATCTCGGTAAGGTTACTAAGAAAGTGGCTCTTATAAGTTCTTGACTCTGGAAGTGACTTAAGCCATATTTTTAAAAGATTGATCCATCTATGTGTAGGAAATGAGGTGGCGGCAATGTTGGGGTGGGGTGCAAGGGAGGGGCGTTCAGTAACAAAATCAGAGCAAACAGGGAGATCAGCTGGAAACCACCTGGTATGTAGCCATGAAGGAACTGGGCTGGAGAGCGTGGTGGAAGAGCATAGGGAAGGGAAATACCTATTTGACACTGAAATGATTAAACAGTTTATTCTATAGCTACTGTAGCCAATATCCAGCAGTCTTAAAAATTCATGTAAAACTACATTTTTAATCTACTAAATGCAGTTGATTTTATTACCTTATTTATGACCTGTTAAATTTAAGGTTTGGTCATGAAATGTCACAACATAGATGGTCTTCAAAAGGTTTTGTGGAACATCCTTTTGCATTCAGGCCACAAAGGGAGAAATCTCCACAAAACTGGAAATTCTTCCTGATTTACTCCATATAAACTAATTTTTAACCTTTCACCCTGAGAAGGACTTCATTGATGTCTTTGGTGAGATTATTATATAAAACGTTTGCCTACCAATGCGCCCGATGTAGCAATGAAAAAAAATACCCTCCTAACTGGATATTCTAAGAAAAAGTACTTTTTAAGGCAGAAAAATAAATATTATAGGATTTATTCTCTTGACACCTATAATTAAATTTAATGAAAATGTTAAAAACTTTTCTTCTATCAATTAATTATGATATGAATTTTTGCAGATATATAATATTGTATCCACAGTTATGAATTGTTGATTTTTCTTACATGGCTCCATCAATTATTGACATGACCATTTTTCTTTACTAATTTGTAGTAAAATCTACTGGCAATCTAAAATAAAATAGCTCTGTCCACTTTTTCTTCTCCCCACCCCCACCCGGCCTTCTTTCTTCTGCACTTCTCGCCATCGTTACCCTCTTGCAGTTGCTCTTTTTGCCACAGTGGGGCCAGGAGCTAGCTGTGCGCAGACCTATCGATTGTAGTGTTGTGTGTGTGACTCTCCACTCTCCTGTTTTCCTGAACCTGGAATGGAGTCATCACTCTCACCAGTACAAATCAATTACATCTTGTGCAAGTACCTGAGTCTTTGAACATCTGCTGTCCTTTACGTCATTTATGGGACTCAGAAGAGATCCACTTGACTTTTTTCATCTCATACTACAGGGATTTTCTAAAAGTTGTGTTATTTCCTGTGGCCCGGAGATTGTTTCATTTTCCTGCAAGAGGAGGAAAAGAGGGATCTAAATGCTTCCTGTGATTGCATAAAGTTTATTTTAGGAACTAAAATCTGTACTCTTTTTTTTTTTTTTCCCCTGTTACATCCCATTTTCCTTGCTGAAGAATTTATAGGGTGATGTTTACTCCTTTGCACCAAGGAAATGTTTCTTTTACTGATTAGAAAGTTTTAAAATAAATATTCTCTGACCCTGTAGTTCACATTCCAGGCATCATGTGTTTTGTGATGGGAAAAAACACTGCTCTGAATCTATCTCCTTATTCTTTAATTAGTGTTCAGACTGTTGCTTGAAACAGTTGACGTTATTTAATATCCCTCTACATTTACCTATTTTTATGAATAGTGTATATAAAATCATCAATGAATAAAAATATCAAAACATTTTATTAGTTTATGTTATTTCATGGTGAGGAGAGACAGCTTTTACTGTCTTGAATTAGCAATTAATTTTGTGTTGAATCAGGGATTTCTTATCATTTTTAGGGAGGAATTTTCATATAAACAAGCTTTTTGTATCTATCTAAGGCTCCAATTAATTGCATTTTACAACAAATATCAAAAATAAACATTCATAGTAACTACTTCCTATTAGTAAAGACTACGACGCAGGAGCTATTTAGTCAACTTGCTTTTTTAATAAAATAAGTATGCTAAGTAGAGAAAAATACTGCATCTAAGCATTTAGGCTGAACCTGTAATAATCCACTTTTATTTCTGAGTGAAGGCTTTATCGTCAGGCTTTTTAGAGTGCTTTAGTGTCCTGAGCTTTAAAGAGTTTAGTGTCCTGACTAAAGAGCTTTAGTCAGCTTCCAGACCGTAGTATGTATGCAACTTGCACATTTCCTAGGAGCGCATTTCCCAAGTGCAGAATAGGTTGCTACTACTTCAGTTTTGGTACTTCACACCTCTGTTAATAAAAATTGTTGTTGTGAACTAGTTGTTTTTTTTTAACAATTCATAGCAACCCTAATATGCTATTAATTTAATCAATAAACGAAGGAGTTACCAAGTCCCATGTGAATAAGAACACTGGTCACCGTCCCAAAATTGGTTTGAGGAAAAGGTTGATTTTCTGATGATACAAGAGACCAAACTGTGGCAATAATTTTCTTTTGCGTAGTTAATTTATCTGTGCTGGAAAGTACCATACCAACGTGAATTTCTTTCCCTATATCTTTTTGTATATTGGTAAGCTTAAGGCATGTACTTTTTCAGGTGGATGAAACAGGTTTAGAAGTTTCAGTAAATTTGCCTAGGTAAGACTGTCAAAGGAAAATACAGTTGTCCCTGGATATCCTTGGGGGATTGGTTCTAAGATTCCTGCAGATACCAAAGTCCATGGATGCTCAGGTTCCTCATGTAAAATGGTGCAGAAGAACACACACAGTTGGCCCTGTGCATCCACGGATTCCCAGCTGTGGATCAAAAACAGTATTTTCCATCTTTAGCTGGTTGAATCCTCGGATGCAACATCTACAGATGTGGAGAGCCAGTGGTGTACCCAAAGAAACTCAGGAATCATGTTAAGCTCTTATTAGCTGGGAGAGTCCACAGTATTAAGTGGACATCAACTGATGTTAAGATTCTGTTCGGATTGCCCTGTGTTATCCGTCATCATTTCCTCACTTTACTTGGTGGAGCACTAGATAGGAATTTGAAGGGAAGTTTGGATCAAGTAACTATACCAGATAAGTTAGAATAAATGTAAGTGGCATTCTTATTGAATTAAATATTAATCAAGAATATAATTTTTACTGATTTATTTTATTCATTTACTATTATCCTTCTCTGAAAGATTTGTTTTATAGCTTTAAAGAAATATGTTCTTCCAACTCCATTGCTGTGTTTTTTTGTTTGTTTGTTTTTAAATAATGATTGGAGGAAGCACTCAAGAGAGGATGGCATCTGGAGGAATAAGGAGTTACCCTACCGTGGAGGGCAGTGGAGAGGAAGTGTGGAGTGCTTGAAGTGATTACATTTGCTGGCCCATCTGGTCATCAGGAAAAGGCTGTGTTTTCAATTTCACAGTGAATGAGGACAAGTTTATTAAGGAAGGAGAGCATTTAATGTAAGGAAGAGAGGAATCATACTTTATTTCTACCTCTAAGCCTCAGCTTGCTTAGTTATAAACAGAAGGCCGTGAAGCCCCGCCATCGGTATGACTCTATGATGATGATGTTGCCTGCATTACTGGGGGACAGCTTGGAGACAACAATTTGGGAAGATGAGCAGGCACGCAAGGCAGCCACTTGGGATGAAGTCGCTCCGGTCCGCTAACGTCTCTCGCACCCCCACACACTCTTTATGGGGCGAAGACAGTGGGCCGGAGAGGAGAATTTCTCTCAGGCCAAGGAAAGAAACCAGAATCCCCGGTCCCTTAAAGGTCACTGCCGGAACCTCTGACCCAGCTATCACTTGGAAAGCCATGAATCAGATAAAATTGGTTAACATCCATCCACTCTTCTAATTATTGAACTACTCCATGGTGTAAAAGTTAAAGCCAAACTTATGTTTTATTTACCACTTTTTAGAATCAAGTTCAAGGAGGCCGTAGGGGGAAAATCAAGAATAGGAAAAGAAATCAGTGCAAAAAGTTTCTATCTGCACTGAGCATTAAAATTGGCAATGTGGTAGAGAGATGGCAATGGACAAGGGCATGCAGGGAGAGAGAGCTTGTAGGTGAGTCCACCTGGCGCCCCCTGCAGTGGGCTCATTGTCATCTTTGCAAATACTTAACACAATTCTCTGATGATACCTAAATGAAATGGAATGCTCAAATCCTGGGCTGTGATTTACATTGAGCAGCCTAAAAGTTTTATAGGATTTCTAGAACCTGTGGTTTCACAGAAAAGTGCAGTTTGTTCTAATCAAGGTATAGCTAATCACGGAGTATGGGAGTATTATCCTCACCCTCTAAGAGACTGTTGCCCAGGTGGTCTTTGGTTTATTAGGAGTGCTTGTCAAGGTGAGAATTCTCTTCCATTTCATTTGAAGCTACCAGTATGAAGAGAGGGGTAGGGCTAGTAGCGGGTTGCCCTTCTAAGAGGGTCAAGGAGAATGCAACGTGCAAAGGCTTGAAGGCCAAGAGTTTCAGTCAGCTTCCAGATCACGGACAGAAAGTCAGTGAGGCTGAAGCTGGACTGGGCTGGGGTTGAGCAGAGGTGAGCTGGGAAGGTATGAAGGGCCAGGTCATGAAGGGCGTGCTGCCATGAGAAGGAGTTGGGCCTTCCCTGCTGATGATAAGAAACCATAGGAGAATGTTCGCAGACAGGCCTCTGTGTCTGATACCCTGGCGTGCAGCCTCGTCTCTCTGTTCCGAGCCCACACTCGGGCTGTGCGTGCTGCTTCAGTGTGCCTGTGGACAGCCCAGCCAGCACCTGAGCCTCAAAGCTTTCTTTCAGCTTCCACTTTCTCAGCCTCCCTCCTCCGAATTTGTTCTCATCCACATTTACTGTGCATCTGAAATCTGAAGCTCTCCTAACGCTGAATGCAGTACTTTACCATCCTCCCTGTTTCTGCATTCTATTGCCCTCATTGAACTTGCTTCTCAGGACTTCTGATGCCTCGATGTTGCGTCGCCTAGCTCTCCCTCTCTCTCCAGACTTACCCTGTCTGTGTATGTGTGTGTGCATAAAGGGAGAGTGGGTGGGGCAGAGGGTGGGGGAGAAATAGGGGACGAAGGGAGAGGTGCTTAAGGAATTGCCTCGCACAGTCGTGGAGGCTGGCAAGCCTAAAGTCTGCAGAGTGGGCCAGCAGGCTGGGGTCCCATGGAAGACCTGTGCTGTGGCTGCAGTCGAAAGGCTGGACATGGGCAGAAGCCATTCCAGATCAGGGAAGGTCAGCCTTTTGTTCTGTTTAGACCTTCGACTCATTGGATGAGGCGCACTCACATTTGGAGGGCAATCTGCTTTACTCAAAGTCCTCTGATTTAAATGCTAACCTCATCAACGACGCCCTCACAGAAACATCCAGAATAATGTTTGACCAAATATCTGGGCACCACAGCCCAGCCAGTTGAAACATGACATTAACTATGACACTTTCCTTTCTTAACTTTCTTAGATGTACACAGTGGATGGCTTCACTTGCTTCTCCCTCACTGTCTTACCTTGTATGTCCACTAAACCCGCTTTATTAATGCCTAAGTTTGGATCACGCCTGCCGTCAGCTTTCTGTCCTCCTGAAACTGCTCAGCAACACTGAAAAAAACCACATGCTCAAGTGGAGACCAAATGTGTGGTCTCCGGCCTCAGCGGGGTCCTCGGGGCTGCTGGGCACTGCTTGTGTCCCTGGTCACCTCCCTCTGCATTCCCGCACAGGCTATTTCAGGCCTCTCCAGTCTGTGCAGTTTCTTCATTCCAGTCCCCCCCTCCCCTCTCTCTCTCTCTCTCTCTCTCTCTCCCCTCCTAGATAATTTACCTTTTAGTACATAGTGAAAATCAGGAGATTTGACCATGAACCACCTTAACTTGCTGCTTTTCCTTCCTGACTGAGCTATTTGTTTTTTTTTAAATTGAATTTAATGGGGTGACATTGGCTAATAAAATTATAGGTTTCAGGTGTACAATTCTATAATACATCATCTGTATATTATTGAGTGTTCTCCACCCTAGTCAAGTTTCCTTCTGTCACCATTTATCCCCCATACCCTCCTCCACATCCCCTCCACCCCCCACCCCCCTTTCCCTCTGGTAATATCACCATACTGTTGTCTGTGTCTGTGACGTTTTTTATTTTTATTTTTGCTTAATCACTTCTCCTTTCTCATCCAACCCCGCAACTCCCCTCCCTTTTAACAGTTATAAATCTGTTCTCTATCTATGAGTGTTTCTATTTGGTTTGTCAGTTTATTTTGTCATTAGCATGAGTGAAATCATATGGTACTTGTCTTTCTCTAACTGGTTTATTTCACTTAGCATGATACTTTCCAGGTCCATCTATGTTGTCCCAAAGGGTAAGGTTTCCTTCTTTTTCATGACCAAGTAGTATTCTGTTGTGTAAATACACCAAAGCTTTTTTATCCACTCATCTATTGATGGACACTTGGGTTGCTTCCATAGCTTAGCTATTGCAAATAATGCTGCAGTTAACATAGGGGTGCTTTTATTATTTCGAATTAGTGGTTTCTTTGGATATATTTCCAGAAGTAGAATCACTGGGTCATAAGGCCATTTCATTTTTAATTTTTTAAGGAATCCCTATATTGTTTTTCATAGTGGCTGCACCAGTCTGAATTCCCACCAACAGTGCACAAAGGTTCCCTTTTTTCCACATCCTCGTCAATGCTTGTTGTTTGTTGATTTTTTCATTGCAGCTTTATTTTGCGTTTCTCTGATGGTTAGTAATTTTAAGCATTTTTTCATATGTCAACTGGCCATCTGTATGTCCTCTTTGGAGAAGTGCCTTTTAGGTCCTTTGCCCATTTTTTAATTGTATTATTTGTTGTTTTGGTGTTGAGTTTTATAATTTCTTTATAAATTTTGGATAGTTACCCCTTGTCAGATGTATCATTGGTGAATATGATCTCCCACTCCGTGGTCTGTCTTTCCATTTTACTGATGGTTTCCTTTGCTGTGCAAAATCTTTTTAGTTTGATGTAGTCCCATGTGTTTGTTTTGTTTGTTTCCCTTGCCTGAGAAGATATATCAGAAAAAATATTGCTGAGAGAAATGTCTGAGATTCTACTGCCCATGCTTTCTTCTAGAATTTTTATGGTTTTGAGTTTAACATTTAAGTCTTTAATCCATTTTGCATTTATTCTTGTACAGTATAAGAAGATAGTCTAGTTTTATTTTTTTGCACATATCTGTCCAATTTTCCCAGCACCATTTATTGAATAGACTATTTTTACTCCATTGTATGTTTTTTGCCTCCTTTGTCAAATATCAATTGATATAAAGGCATGGGTTTATTTCTGGACTCTATTCTGTTTCATTGATCTATGTTTCTGTTTTTATGCCAGTACCATGCAGTTATGATTACTTTGACCTTGTAGTAAGTATAGTTTGATATCAGGTAACATGATTCCTCTAACTTTGTTCTTCTTTCTCAAGATTGTTGCAGTTCATAGTTCCATATAAATTTTTGGAGTGTTTGTTCTAGTTCTGTGGAATATGCCATTGGTATCTTGATAGGAATTGCATTGAAACTATAGATTGCTTTTAGGTAGTATGGACATTTTAATGATGTTACTTCTTCATATCCATGAACACGGTATAGCTTCAACTTGTTTGTGTGTCTGAAGCATTTGAATGATCTTGACCTGCCCACATAAGGGAATATTAGGAGCCAATAAAGAGCCCAACAAGCGTTTACACTTTGTCTTCAGAATTCATTCAGAGCTACTCTGCCCCTTCTCAGTTTTGACTTTCCTGATGCCTTGATTCCCTACCCCGTTTTCCCATGTTCTACTTCTCATTTTCCACTTTCTCTCTTTAACCAGTGGCTCAGTTTGGATTCAACATACTGGCTTTGACCTTCACACTCTTCAAGGTCACATCTGGTGGCTGCTCTACTCAGGGTAGAAGGGGGTGGCGTGGCCAGAGAGGCCTATATTCAATTCCTATACCTGTTGCTCAGCTAGATAACATGGCTGTTCAGGACTACAGAGTCCTAGAGACTTTGGTGACTCCACATCTAACATGACACCCTATAGTTTTTACTCCTAGTCTTTCAGCAATCAGCCAATGCTTGTAACAATTACAGATCTCCAAGGGGACCTCCTGACACCCTCTGGTATACTGTAGTACCAAGAATCTGTACAAAAAGTATTTTAGTAAGTTCTAGTCTCTGTGGAATAGGAGATGCAGTTTGTATTTCCTGTAGATACACATGTTCCAGACCAGAAATGATTTGCCTGCACTTTGAAGGACAGAGGTCATTACCACCTGCCTCCTGACTTCACCTGCCCATCCCCCCACCTCCATCATAGTCCATTCCATCTTTCAGCTTGCCTCGCTGGCTAATTGTCCACTTTCAACTCCTACATCTCACTTAACAACTCAGGATGGTGAACCCAAGTAGAATGTAGAAATGGCAGGGCATGATGCCTGGATGTGGTTGGGCAGATGGTAGCAGTCATGGAGAGGTGGAAATAGGAAGAGAAGCAGGGTGTTTTGGAAGAGAGATGATAAGTGTTTTGGCCGTGGTAAGTCTCAGGGGCCTGTAGAATATGTGTAAGCACTGTGACCTCCTGAGAAGTTTTCATTAGACCTCTGTCATACAGCCTGACATTTTCCTTTCCCTCCAGGCCATGTGATTTGACTCTTCATTTTATAGGTTGCTACAGCAAAAGGAACAGTGCTGATCACCCAGTCACAGCCATTTAAACAAGGGGTGGGCGGTTTATTGTGTGTGACTGAAAAGGCTCTTGTTAAAGCAGGAATACCTTACACACCAGAGATAGGCCCTAGCTAATGGCAGCACCAGCAATCTCCCTTCTCTGTGCTATAATCTCTTGCCATCTTTGCCTGACTGTTGATGGTCTGAAGTTATCCCAAGCGGAGAGACTCAGACATTGCTGAGCTAATATTGAGGGGCATACACCTCTAAAGTTACCAACTGACAGTTCTATTATTTAGTTGAGAGCATAACTTCTATTGAACTATTTCATATGATTCCTCAAAAAGACCTGTGTTTATTCATCAGGTAATCTAAGCATGTAATATAATGGCTCCTTCAAATGCTAGCTGGCTCTTCACTGCACCACGGGCATCTGGGAGGGTCTGCATTGCCGGCTATCTTTTGCAACATCAGTCAGCAACAGGAGCAGGCATGGGAGAAAACGTGTGCTAAGGACTCCTTCTGGGTCTGTCTCTAGCCTGAGAACCTGGCTCATTTTCCACACAAAGCCCCACTCCTAAAAGGCTATTTCATTAATTCATAATGACAAATGCCAAGTGCGTGTGTGTGTGTGTGTGTGTGTGTGTCCATGTGCATGGGCACACACACTTGAGTGCTGAACCTCTGAAACAGACCATGCAGACCTCTGTCCCATCAGAGTGACCACATCAGGAAGGCAGCTCTGTGTCCAGCCTGGAGCTCAGGAAGGAGTGTGGGCTGCGGGCGGAGCTTTCGCAGTCATTGCAGGTTGGTGGAGGTTAAAGCATTTTGTTCTTTCTTAGGTACCTTTTGCATCCTTCAGCTCCCAAATTCCCTAACTTAAGTATTGGAAATTATTTCCTCTTTACTGCACACAGATTCAATAGACATTTGATTCTTTAAGGGGTTTTGTGATTTTTTTTCCATTATCTCAGAGTTGTGAACACCACTGCTATGAGGTATAAATAACCTTTTCGGTGGAAAAAAACAGGACATTTTGGAATTTTAAAAGAGGAACATTTTAAAAGTACTTTAATTTCAGAAATACTAAAGGGTGAAGAGAGGTCCTCTAAATGTCTTTAAAAAAGTAAAATCCTCGGCGAATTTGCAATCACCAAAAAATAGTCAACAGAATGCATAGAAAAATGGACATGTCAATTGTCCTAGTTTTAAAATTCTAAAGTACATCTAAAGGTGACAGAATTAGAGAATTAAGTGAATGAATAAATGAATGAGTCATTAAGTTCTCCTTGAGACTAAGTTAAGCTCTTTGGGAGTTCCTTATCTTCCTCAGCCTACTTAACAAGTTAATAGATGATGTTCCTTTAGTGCCTGAGGGTCTCCCATTACTCCTCAACCAAAAGTTAAAAATGATAGGTCCAATATCCCTATTAATTCCATTAGTTAACTCTGCATTATTTTTATCAAGTGCCACCAAGGAATCACTCTCAGTCACCCAGTTTTCTCAGTTTTCTTTTTCTTTTTCTCTAAGGTACAGAACTACTCCAGATAATGTATGCTTTTCATTCATTCTCAGTGTCACATCTCCCACAGAGGTGGTTGTCCCTTGGCCAGGAGACCAAACTTTCAAAGTTAGTGGCAATAGATCTTACACTGATGAAACCAAATATGTTTTGCTGAGAATATTGATAAAATCATTTTTACTGAAAGCTATTTACACTGATAGATGATTAAATATAAGAGACAAAATAAATATGGATGATCCTGGCATTAAGGCCTCTGACACTTTTTTATTACTTTAATATTTTTCTATAGTCAGTAGGTGTGGATGGATGCCAAACTGTATTTAATTTTTCTATGCCTCCCAGAATTGCAGTGGTTGGTTTTATGTACTAATTCTTCAAGGAAAAGATGAGTTTCTATATGAAGATGTGGTGTTTCAACTTAATGATATGTCTACTGTTTTCTAAATACAATAAAATTTAATAAGGATAGTTTAATGAGATATGCAGATTAACTGAAATACAGAATTATTGAATCTTCCTAAAACAGAATTTTTAATTCCCAAACTTAATAAATTATACCCAGTCTATTTATTGCCTTTTAAAAATATTTTATTGATTATGCTATTGCAGTTGTCTCATTTTTCCCCCCCTCTATCCCCTCAGCTCTGCACCCCATCCCATCAACCCCACAACAATATATCCCACCACCACTTTCCCCAGCCCCACCCCTCCCCACCTCTCACCCTCAGTCCTTCCCCATTTGGCCTTGTCCATGGGTCCTTTATGCATGTTCCTTGATGACCCTTCCCTTCCTTTTACCCCACTCTTTCTGTTATCCCCCCTTCCTCCTCCCTCCTGGTTACTGACAGTTTGTTTTTTATTTCAATGTTGTTGGTTATACTTTGCTTGCTTGTTTATTTTGTTGATTAGGTTCCAATTATAGGTGAGATCATATGGTATCTGTCTTTCACCTCCTGTCTTATCTCAATTAGCATAATGCTCTATGGGTCCATCCGTGCTGTTGCAAAGGGTAGTACTCTTTCTTTCTTTCTATTGGGTAGTATTCCATTGTGTAAATGTACCATAGTTTTTTGAGCCACTCATTTACTGATGGGCACTTAGGTTGCTTCCAATTCTTGGCTATTGTAAATTGTGCTGCTATGAACATTGGGGTTTGTAGGTTCTTTTGGATTGGTGTTTCAGGATTCTTAGGGTATAATCCCAGTAGTTGAATTGCTAGGTCAAGAGGCAGTTCCATTTTTAGTTTTTTGAGGAAATTCCAAACTGTTTTCCACAGTGGCGGCACCAGCCTGCATTGCCACCAACAGTGCACTAGGGTTCCCTTTTCTCCACATCCTTGCCAACACTTGTTGTTTCTTGATTAGCTTATGATGGCCATTCTGGCTGGTGTGAAGTGGTATCTTGTGGTTTTAATTTGCATCTCTCTGATGGCTAGTGACGCTGAGCATCCATCCTTTCATGTGTCTCTGGGCCTGGTATATGTCCTCCTTGGAGAAGAGTTTGTTCAGGTCCTTTGCCTATTTTGTAATTGGGTTGTTTGTCTTCCTGGAGTGGAGTCATGTGAGTTCTTCATATATTTTGGAGATCAAATGCTTGTCTGAGGTATCATTGGAAAATATATTTTCCCATACAGTTGGTTCCCTTTTCATTTTGCTGATGTTTTCTTTAGCCATGAAGAAGCTTCTTATTTTGACGAAGTCCCATTTGTTTATTCTTTCCTTTATGTCCCTTGCTCTGGGGGACAAATGGTTGAAAATATTGCTGCATGGAATATCTGAGATTTTCCTACCTATGTTCTCCTCTAGGACTTTTATGGGGTCACGACTTATATGTAAGTCTTTTATCCATCTTGAGTTTATTTTTGTGTGTGGTATAAGTTGATGGTCGAGTTTCATTTTTTTTGCATGTAGCTGTCCACGTCTCCCAACACCATTTGTTGAAAAGGCTACTTTTACTCCATTTTATTCTTCTTCCCCCTTTGTCGAATATTAAATGACCACAGAGACAGGGGTTTCTTTCTGGGCTCTCTACTCTGTTCCATTGATCTGTGTGCCTGGTCTTATGCCAGTGCCAGACTGATTTGATTACAGTGGCCTTATAATATAGTTTGATGTCAGGTTATTGTAATCCCTCCTACTTTGTTCTTTCTCAAAATAGCTGTAGATATTTGGGGTCATTTATGGTTCCATATGAATTTGTGAAATGTTTTTTCTATATCTGTGAAATATGTTATTGTTATTTTAATAGGGATTGCATTGAATCGACAAATTGCTTTGGGTATTATGGACATTTTGATGATGTTAATTCTTCGATTCTGTGAACATGGAATATGCTTCCATTTATTTGTGTCTTCCTTAATTACTTTCTTCAGCGTTGTGTAGTTTTCTGAATACAGTTCTTTTACCTCCTTGGTTAGGTTTATTCCTAGGTACTTTATTTTTCTTGTCGCTGTAGTAAATTGGATTTTTTTCTGGTTTTTGATTCTGATATTTCATCGTTGATGTACAAAAATGCCTTCAATTTCTGAATATTGACTTTGTATCCTGCTTTTCACCAAATTTGCTTATTAGGTCGAGTAGTTTTTTGGTGGAGTCTACAGGGTTTTCTATGTACATTATCATGTCATCTGCAAAAAATGACAGTTTTACTTCCTCCTTTCCAAGTTGGATGCCTTTTATTTCTTTTTCTTGTCTGATGGTTGTGGCTAGGACTTCTAATACTGTACTGAATAGAAGTGGTGAAAGCGGATATCCTTGTCCTATTCCCAATCTTAGCGGGAAAGATTTTACTTTTTGCCTGCTCAGTATAATGTTGGATGTAGGTTTCTCATATATAGCTTTTATAATGTTGAGGTATGCCCCATTTATCCCCACTTTGCTGAGTGTTTTTATCATAAATGGATGTTATACTTTTTCAAATGCTTTTTCCGCATCTATTGATATAATCATGTGATTTTTGTCTCCCCTTTTGTTTATGTGATGTATTATGTTTATTGATTTGCAAATATTATACCATCCCTACATCCCTGGGATAAATCCCACTTGATCATGGTGTATGATCTTTTTAATGTATTGCTGGATACAGCTTGCCAGTATTTATTTGAGGATTTTAGCATCTATGTTCATCAGTGATAGTGGCCTATAGATTTCTTTCTTGGTAGTGTCTATGTGGTTTTGGGAATAGGATGATGCTGGCCTCATAAAAAGAGTTTGGGAGTATTCCTTCTTCTTGGATTTTTTGGAATTGTCTGAGAAGGACAAGAGTTAGCTCTTCCTTAAATGTTTTGTAAAATTCTTCTGTGAAACCATCTGGTCCAGGGCTTTTGTGTGCCTGGAGTTTTTTGATTAGTGCTTCAATTACACCAGCTGTTACCAGTCTGTTCAGGCTTTCTGCTTCTTCTTCATTCAGTTTTGGAAGATTATATTTTTCTAGAAATTTGTCCATTTCACCCACATTTTCAAATTTCTTGGCATGTGGGTGTTTGTAGTAATTTCTTACAGTCCTTTGTATTTCTGTGGTATTGATTGTGATCTCTCCTCTTTTATTTATGATTTTATTTATTTTGTTCTCTCCCTTTTTTTCTTGATGAGTCTGCTTAAAGGCTGTTTATTTTGTTTATTTTTTCAAAGAACCAGCTCCTGGATTTATTGATCCTTTAAATTGTTCTTTTAGTCTCTATGTATTTCAGTTCTGCTCTGATCTTGATTATTTCCTCCCTTCTGCTTACTCTGGGCTCTGTTTGTTGTTGTTTCTCCAGTTCTTGTAGACATTGGGTTAGTTTATTTGCTATGTTTCTGTATTTTTAGGTCAGCCTGTATTGCTATGAACTTTCCTCTCAGGACTGCCTTCGCTGTGTCTCATAGGTTTGGGTCTGTGTATGTTCATTATCAATTTGTTTCCAGAAACTCTTTGATTCCTTCTTTGATGTCATTATTGACCCATTCGTTGTTTAATAGCATGCTCTTCAGTTCTTCATGAGTCTGAATGTTTTTGAGTTTTTTCCTGGAGGTTGGTTTCTAGTTTTAAGCCCTTGTGGCCTGAGAAAATGCTTGATAGGATTTCAGTATTCTTAAATTTGATGAGGCTTGTTTTGTGTCCTATCATGTGGTCTATCTTTGAAAATGTTCCATGTGCATTTGAAAAGATTGTATATTTTGCTTCTTTGGGATGAAAGGTTCTTTATATATCAGTTAGGTCTATTTGATCTAATGTGTTGTTCAGTTCCATAGTGTCCTTGTTAATACTTGGTTTGGAAGATCTATCGATCGTTGACCGTGGGGTCTTAAAATCCCCTACTATAAGTGTGTTGTTGTTTATATCTTTCTTGAGTTTTCCAGGATTTTCCTTATGTATTTGGGTGCTCCTATGTTGGGTGCACATAGGTTTACAATGTTTATGTCTTCTTGATGGACTCTTCCTTTGAGTATTAGAAGTGTCCTTCCCTTCTGTGTCTCTTTTTCATAGCCTTTGTTTTGAAGTCTATTTTTTCTGATATAAGTATTGCTAGACCAGCTTTTTTTTCCTGTCCATTTGCTTGAAATATTTTTTTCTAATCCTTTGCTTTTAGTCAGTGTAGGTGTTTCGTTCTGAGGTGGGTCTCTTGTAAGTAGCATAGGTGGGGGTCCTATTTTCTTACCTATTCAGTTACTCTATATCTTTTATTTGGAGCTTAATCCGTTTACCTTTAAATTTATTATTGATAGGTACTTATTCATTTTTTCCCTTTGTACTTTTGTTCTCTCTTTCTCACTCTTTCTCTTCATCTTCTTAAGCCAGTCCCTTTAGCATATCTTGCAGTGCTGATTTCATTGAGGTATATTCTTTCAGCCTTCTTTTGCCTGGTAAACTCCTTATTTCACCTTGTGAAATAAGTCTTTTTCTTTATACTCTTGGTTGTAGGCATTTGTTTCTCATTACTAGGAACATTTCTTGCCATTCCCTTCTGGCTTGTAATGTTTCTGTGGAGAAGTCAGCTACTAACCTTATCGGGGCTCTGTTGTATGTTACTTCCTGTTTGTCCCTTGCTGCCTTGAAGATTCTCTCTTTGTCCTTGATATCTGCCATTTTAATTATGATGTATCTTGGAGTGGGTCTCTTTGGGTTCCTCTTAATTGGGACCCTCTGTGCTTCCTGGACTTGTGTGACTTTTTCTCTCCTCAAATTAGGGAAATTTTCCACTATTACTTTTTCCAACAAGTTTTCTATCCCTTGCTCCTCTTCTTCTCCTTCTGGTATTCCTATTCTATGGATATTAATGTGGTTCACATTGTCCTGCATTTCCCTTTACCTCTCTTTGTTCTTTTTGAGTCTTTTTAATTTTCCTCCTCTTTCTGGGAGTTTTTTCTACCATGTCATCCAGCTCACTGATTTGATCCTCTGCTTCATCTAGCCTGATTTTGATTCCTTGTACTGTGTTATTCAATTCAGAAATTGTATTCTTCATTTCCTCTTGGTTCTTGTTGTTAGTTTCTATGTCCATTTTCATGCTGATATAGTTTCCAGTAAGTTCCTCATAGTTTCCCTGTAGTTGTTGGTAATTCTCACTGAGCTCACTGAGTTCGTTGAGCTTCATTATAACCATTGTTTTGAACTCAGTATCTGATAATTTACTTGCCTCTATTTCATTTAGTAGTTTTTCTGGGGATTCCTCTTTCCTTTCGATTGTGGGTTGTTTCTTTTTCTTCCCATTATTTGCCTGCCAGAGCAAAATCACAAAGCCCAGGAAACAAACCCATGACCTCAAAAATAACTCCCCTCTGCAATGCCACTATCAACAGCAAATGAACCAATATTAATAAGGCTGTAAAGCAATTAAGCCTATTATAAGAAAGGAGAGAAATAAACTATAGTATAAAATCTAGTGACTTAGTATGCACCAACTTGGTGGACAAGAAATAAATGTTAAAAAGCTATGTAGTAAAGAAAATATCACAAATCATGGAGAAGACCACAGTGGATTTCGTCTCAGTAGCCTCTAGTTTTCCCACTGTTTTTTCTTTCTGGATCCACCTCTGGTTATGTCAGATGTTGACCCCTTCTGACTTTAGGCAGTCTGTCCCAGACCTCCTGGGATCTACTGTCAGTGGCTATCTCCTTCAGTTGCTCATCTAGTCACTCTGCACTCAGCAGTCAGGGTTAAGCACCATGGGGTGGGGCAGAATCCCTCCTGGGGTTGGGGCTAATGTTTCCCCTCAGGCTGCTGCTGCTCAGAGGGGTGTGGTCTGTGTGACCTCAATGGCTGCTACCTTATAGGGGATGATTCAGCACCGGGATCCTGGAGACTACGCTCTCATTCTCTCCCCAAAGCCCCCTTCCCCAGTCTCTCCTCAGACATCTCTAGCCCACTCTGCCCCCACCTTTGCCAGAGCCCAGGGTAACTGGCTGAAGATGAAAATTTATGCATTGGCTCTTTAAACGGCTCGTTCAGTCTCCAGCTGCCCATCTCTGTCAGAGAGCAGCCCTGCCGCTTTTTACAGCTGGCTGTTATCTGTATACTTTTTGGGCTGTGGTGCTGTAGGCTGGGGATCCCCACTTATGGTTTAACCCCTGCTCTTCTCAGGGGATCCAGCTGGCTGCTTAAATATCCCTCTGGTGCTGCCACCTGAGGGTGTTCAGTCAGTCCTCACATCTCCACCGCACTCCTTACCAGTCAGGTTGTGCTGAAGCTGATTCTTCTGTCTATCTGAGGTTATAAGGCTTCTCTCTCGCTATTGTTCAGTTGTTTGTTCTGGGTGACTTCTCCACAATTTAGTTGTAATTCCAGATTGGTCCTGGGAGGAGGTCAGTGTGACTTCCATTCATTCTTCCGCCATCCTCATCTGACTCCTATTCATTGTCTTTTGATTAATCAAATATTTTCATGCCTCAGATATAAACAGTTATGTATTCTACTACAATATGTATGCATATATAGTGGGAGAAAATAATTTCCCTCTTCTTTTTTTCCCCAGGATCTAACCTCAGAATTGCATTTAAACAGCAACTAAAATCTTTTCTGTCTGTTTGTTTTCTTTCAGTTGCCTTTGTAACCCAAGGACTAACTGAGCACTGCCCCAAATTCAATTTCATTGGGAATTTAGTTATTTGAGGTTTTAAAATCACTGTTAATCCTTTTTCCCAATTTCAGTTATAAGTCATACATTTTAATAGATGTGTTTAATTTGCTGACTAAGCCAAGCAAGTGAATGTCCACTGCATTTCAGAGAGCAAACATTTAAAAACAAAATCCTAAGTTACCTTAAATGTGAATTTGTCTGCTGGTTGAATGCTATAATCACCTCTAGCCTTTGTTCTGACTCTTCCTTCATTATTCAGCCAATGGATCTTTATCAAGTGTCTACAATCTGTCAGACAGGGTGTGAGATGCAAGAGAATGCTTCAATGGCAAACCGCAATCTTTCCTTTGAGGCACTTACAATGTTACTGAACCAAAGTGGGTTTGGGCTGCATGTTGCCACCATAAAGCAAACTCTAGAGTCAGAGGCTGGTGAGAAAGGAAAAAGGGTTTTATTTGAATGCTGAACGATCTGGGATAATGGGGGAGCTCCCCTTCTCAAAGCTCATCTCCCCTGAAAAACCCAGACACAAAACCCAGCTGTCTTCAGCAAGTCCAAAACCAAAAGCAGTGCCCAGAATTCTTGTTCCATTTAAAGTACTGCCTTTTGCAGCCTGAGATAGCTAAGTGGCCATCCAGATAGCTTAGCTTGTTCCCAGCTGATGTCCGGCTTTATGCTCCTTCCCGAAGGCTGTGTGTGGAACCGGTGCCCCATTGGCTATGCAGCTTCTCGGGCCACAAGGTCCCATGCTCCTGGCACCAGTGAGTGTTCCACCAGGTTAGCAAGAGAGAAAGAGAGAGACTCCCTCCTGGAGGCCATGGACCATGTAACTGCTAAGGTCATGTGGCCCAAGGAGAGGATAGGCCAGTGCACTTTCTGACTGCAGGTCCCTGACAGCCAACCACGAGCTAAAGAGAGACCTTTCAGTTCTCTGGGTTTATATTAGTTTCAGGTGTGGGATAAACCAGGTGCTTTCTCAGCATAACCAATTAACTTCCTAAACTTTCATGCACTGTGGATGGATCCACCTCCTCACCAATACCTTTTCCTCCCTGGCTGGACTGACAGGCAACCTCTTTGGTCCAGCACCTCCCTGCCACCATTTTAACTTCTGTTTTGCATGTACTTGCCTTTCCTTGGTCCCACCACCAATCTGGTACTAGAAGTGGGGTAGGAGAGCTTTTTCCCTTATCCAATTATCTTGCTAGCCTTGCATGTACTCAGTGTAAGAACTTCCTCCTGCCTTTTTCTCACCCAGGGCTGAGGGAGCATACATTTGGGTTGCCAAGGAAGTACTGCAAAACTCAATGTCCTTGCCGTGGCCCCGGGCAGTTCATGAAGGTATTATCTGACTGCATGCCACGCCCTCAGTGCCCCTAGGAGCATGGCTCGGTGCAAAAGTGGCTCCCAGGTTTCAACCCCATGGCCTAGCTTCATCTCCCCTGGCGTCCCCTCCTGATCCCTGCCCTCAGCCTGCTCCCAGCAGTCCAGACAGACTATCTGTTGGTATCAGGAAGGCTTGTGGGGCATCAGACAGGGACTCTCTCTTCATCATCACTGGCTGGTAGAATCAGGGCTAGATTGCAAGTTCATTGTTCTCGGTCAATAACAAAGCAAAATTTTTCAGCCTTTCTGAAAAATTCTAACTCTCTGCCTGTGGAAATTTACAAGAGGCTTCAACTAATGATGGTATTAGATTAGTGGCTTTCAAAGTCTAGCGTTCCTGAAATTACTGAAAGTTTTGTTAAAACACAGGTTGATGGGCCCTACATCAGAGGCTCTGATTCAGCAGGTGTGGGGTTGGAGACTGGAGAGGAGGGGCCATTTCTCAGAAGTCCCAGGTGATGCATAGCTGCTGGCTTGGGGAATACATTTTGAGAACCACTGGTCTAAAGTATTTTATGTCCTAATAACTCTGCTTTTGGCGATGATGATGATGATGATGTTAATAATAATGACGATGAGAGCGGCTTATGCCTAGTGCGCCCTTGTGGATATTTTGCCCTTCCCGGCCATCATTACATTCGGTGTTCACCGAAACCCAGCGGAATAGTTGTGATTACTATCCTCATTCTGCAGGTAAGGAAATAAACATTTGGAGACATTAATTAATTTGTCTAATGTCACAGAATTAGTGACAAAGGCCAGGATTTGAACTTCGATCTTTCTGACACATGTCTGTGTTCCGCACGCCACGCTCTTCTGCCTCCCTGGGCTGCGATGGAGCAGTGCAACCGTAATTCCCTTGGGAGATGCCCAACACATCTGCTGAGCCTGTCTCCACACACACCTGCACCTAGGGGATTCTAAGTAGATGGATGGCACTTTGGGCTCTCATGGGAAGGGTCAGCAGAACTTCCTAGTAATCTGTTCTAGTGGCTAATAGGCTTTTTGTGATGGGGAACTTACTTTTTAATTGGATAAATGTTTCCGTCTTAGAGTTTTAAAAGCCATTAAATCATCAAGAATTAGATAACTGTCACACAGTACACCAGGTGGAATAGGCCACAGCTCTAGATCAGTGATTTTCAACCAGTGTTCTGCAAGAATTTTTAAAATATGAAATACCCGGTATAGCAAAAGAAGACTATTAAATTAGCCAAGGTAGCCCTCCCACTTTGGAACTCCCTGGATGTAAACCTTGTCACCAGAAAGATCCTAATTTCTGACCATGACTCAAGGCCCCTACTGCCTATGTATTCTAATATTTTCCTTATCTAATTCCCCATTACTTTTGGTTGTAATTACTTATAGAAATATAATTCAAGGCACAAATGCCCAACCCTTATATAATTTAAAATTTTCTAGTAGCCGTGTTTTGAAGAGTAAAGAAAACACAGATGATATTAATTTTAATACTATATTTTATTTAACCCAACATATTATAATTTTTAAAAAACATGTAATACCTGACTAGTACTTAGTCAGGAACGCTGACCTCTTTTCCCTTAAATATCAAATAAAAAAGTGGCCATAGGCCCCACAGCAACAGCTATCCGGCGTGAATGAGTCAAAATTATACTCTGTGTGTGTCTGTGTGTGGGGGGGGGGTTGGGGGGGAGAGGTTGGCAAAACTGTATTTTTTGGTGTGCTGCAGAATTTTAGTAATTAGTTTGTGTGTACCATGAGATGAAAAAGGTTGAAAATTATTGCTCTAGATGACACAGGATTTGACAGTAAGGAACAAGATCTGCTGCTTTTTCCAGAACGCCAGACACCTTTCCAACCCCTCTGCTTGCAACTGTTTTTCAAAATGTGTCTACAAAATTAGTTTGAGCTTTTCTGACCTAAGTTAAAGTACTTTTTACGTATCTCTTGACATAAAAATAATAATTATCCAGTATATTAATTGACAGTTCTCTCAGGAGAACCCGTTGGTGTTCCCAGCTGGGTGAGGAAAGTCTAAGAGTGTGCCGGTGGTTCCTCAGCATCCTGGGAAGGGCCATCTGGCTTCCTAGTTGGGGAATCGCTCCCGTCTCCTGACCTAGCACCAGACTCTTCTCCCACCCACAGGGGCTTAGGAAGCCATTTCAGGTGGGCTGTTATTATAGTAATATAATATTATTATAATAAAGCACAAATACAGAAACAATACAAAACAATTGTATGACTTAATGAATTGGTCTGAGTCCAACATTCTCGAAATCACCACCAAATCAAGAAATAAAACTTTCTCATCCATTGTGATGATTAATTTTTCTGTCAGCTTGACTGGGCTAAAGGATTCCCAGGTACCTGGTAAAACATTATTTCTGGAAGGTCTGTGAGGGTGCTCCGGAAGAGATTAGCATGTGAATTAGTAGACTGAGGGAAGATCACCCTGACCAAGGCAATCGAGCATCATTCAATCCCTTCAGAAACTGAATAGAACAAAAAGGCGGAGGAAGGGCAAATTTGCTGTCTGTTTGAGCTGAGACATCTATCTTTTCCTGCCCTCCGATATCAGTACTCCTGTTTCTCAGGCTTTTGGACTCATGCCAGGACTTACACCATCGGTCCTCCAGTTCCCAGGCCTTTGGGCTTGGACTGGATTACACCACTGGCTTTCCTGGGTCTCCACATTGCAGATGGCAGATCGTAGGACTTCCCGTCCTCCACAATCACAAGAGCCAATGTTTATAATAAATCTCTTCTTATATACTCTATTTATATCCTATTGGTTCTGTTTCCCTGGAGAACCCTAATACACCCATCTAAAAATCACACCTTCCCCACAGATGTGACCATATCCCGACTTCATCATGATCACTTTGCTGCATTTTTATGGCCTTATCCTGCACTACGGTTTAGTCTTGCTGCTTTTAAAAACTTGACGTGTGTTTACATCTCTTTTAACTTACAGATTCCCTCTTCATCCTTTTCTTTCCCCTTAAAGCCTGTGTGGAAGAGTCCAGGCCACCCGACATTCAGTTTCCCCAAACCTAGCACTGCTGGTTGCTGTCCCCGATGCAGCACAGCGCACTCCCCTGTCCTCGGGATTTTCAGAAAATTGGCAACCGGATACAGACACCGAATCGGATTCTTGTTTACTCCCTTTGGCAAGATTCTAGGTGGTATTTGGCAGGATCGTAGGAGGCACATGATATCTGCCTGTTTCTCCTTTTTATGCTAGGAACAGCTTTGAAGCTTCATGTCTACATCTATTAATTCACTAGAGTTGCAAAATGATACTATTCTATTTCTATCATTTCTTTTGTTTATTAGTTGGAATAAATTTATGAAGATCATTTACTATTTATCAATCAGTGGTATAATTCATGTAGGGAAGGAAGGATAAATGTTTGATTCTTTCCCTTTATTTACCAATTCTCATGACTTCTCTGTCAGACTTCAAAAGTGACCAGTTTCTTTTTTAAAAGATCATTTAAGCATTCATGAATTTAAACATATTTTATAGGTTTAAATATATTGTGTTTATTGCCTTACTGAAACTCAAATGATCACATCTTAGGTCAGTGGAATCCTCTTCAAGGGGCTCCTAGGTCTTTTGGACATGACCCATGCAGTCTTTGACAGTGTCCTTGCTTTCTGGTATGACAAGATGTTCCAGGCTTATCTTGTATACTGTATGTTCCATACCCGGAATCTATCATTTCTCTAATAAACCCCAGGTTCTGTTAGTGAGAAACGGTTTTAAAACTCTACCTGGTGGTAGGGTCACTCATTGCTACTGCATCAGCCTTTGTTTCCAGGCCTTTTCGTGGACAGCTCTATGAAAGATACATGTGGACAGACACACACAAACGTACATACTTGCATATATTTTACATCTGCTCTTTCCCCGTTCTTCCCCCAAGTTCCTCGAGCACCTTTATAACCATTGTTTTGAACTCTGTATCTGGTAGATTGCTTGCCTCCATTTTATTTAGTTCTTCTTCTGGGGCTTTCTCTTGTTCTTTCACTTGGGAGTTGTTTCTTTGTCTCCCCATTTTGGCTGCCTCTCTGTGTTTGTTTCTTGTATTGGATAAATCTGCTCTGCCCGTCTTTGCGTGGTGGTCTTATGGAATAGGGGCCCTGTGGGGATCAGTGGTGCAGTCTCCCTGGTCACCTGTGCCAGGTGCTCCAGGAATGTCCCTTGTGTGGGCTATGTGAGCCCTCCTGTTGTAGTTAATCCTCGATGCTGTTGGCCCATTCACGGGTGGGGTTGACCCTCAGGCTGGCTGACTCTGAGGACGGACCCAGTCACAGTGTATGAGATGCTGTGTAGGGGCTGACCCCATAAGGGGGCATTTGCCCCAACAGGGCCTGCCCAGATCCCCCTTGGTGTGTGCCGCCTGTGGAGCTAACCAGATTGTACTCTGATGTGGTCTGAATCTCACCACCAGGTTTGTTGGTTCTGTGGCCTCTTGGGAGGGACTCCAGTGTAGGCCAATGTCAGTCGCTGTCTATAACCAGCCCTGGGCTGCCTGGTTGGAGCTACAAAGTGATCCATAACTTGTGGCTGCTTCTGCTGGGCCCGATGTGCATGGGAGGGACCAAGATGCACACCAAGGCCAGCTTGTACCAGCACTGATCCTGCTGCACTGATCCTGGTCAGGGAAAAGCCCAAGGCACCCTGAGCTCTGCCTTCACCTACCAGCTGCCCGATAGGCTCAGTCACTGGAAGAGCCTCTGGTGGTATGCAGTTTGCATGGGGCAGCTTCTCAGGGAGCCACCAGGCAGAAGCAAGGCGTGTTCACCAGGCTGATACCAATTCACGCTCAGGATCAGTGCTAGTCTCAGGCTACTCAGCAAAAGTCTCAGTAGTAGCAAAAGTACTTTAAGGCCCGCTGTCCCCGCCAGGAGCCTGCAGACCCTTGTGGTGGGGGAGGGTCAGGGAGTGGTCAGGGTGAGGCCAGCAGAGTTCTTCAGTCCAAAACAGACCAAGATGTGGCCATGTGGAGTGGGCTGTGCACAGGAATGGAGGGGCTGGTGTGTGAGGGAAAAGCAGCCCCTGCCTTAGGGCCATGCAACTCAGTTCCTGCCACCCCCGAGTCTGTCTGGACCTCTTTGAAAGCCTTCCAAGAAAGCCTGCAACATGGGCCCAGCTGACCCCTCTGCAGGGCTAGAGCTCAGCAGAGCTGGGCCACAAGGAGTTGGGAGGATGGGACTAATGCATTTTCAGGGGCCGGGAGCAAAACTGGTTGGGCGTGAAGGGGGAGAAATATTCTTCTCCTTTAAGTTATTCCCTGTTTGTCTCTGACACCCTGAGTCTGCCCAGACCTTCTTAAGAGCCCTACAAGAAATTCTGTACTGTGGGCCCAGGTTGGCAGCAGCCAGCAGACTCCTCCGCAGTGCATGACTTCCGCAGGGTGGGGGTCACAGGGAGCCTGAGGGTAGGGCTAGTGCATTTTCTTGGCCTGATGTTGTATGGAGGGGAGTACTTGACCCAGGAAAGATGGCGTCTATGTGTGGCATGGGTGCGAGACTCAGCACAGGGAGCTTGGTGGCTGTTTCTTTAGCCTTCTCCACAAAGCCACACAATCCTCTGATAACCTTCCCTCTACTAGAGCCCAGGGTGAGTGGCTGCAAACAAGATTTTATGCGCTGGTTCTTTAAGAGGGTGCTTGGGTTTGCAGCAGACGCCTGTGTCTCCCTGGCAGACAGAATTCCTGCTGATTTTCACAGCTAGATGTTACCTTTACTCCTCTTCAGGCTCTGGTGCTCTGAGAGGGGTCTTCCAGCTTGGGGTTGAGACCCCCTCACTCCTCAGGGGGACCTTTCTTTGCAGCTGAGATACCCTTCAGATTCTCATGTGGGTGCGAGGCCAGCTCTTTTTATGTCTCTGCCCTTCCTGCAAGTCTTGATGTGGCTTCTCCTGTATATCCTGGGTTATAAGTCTTCAGTTGGTCATACAGGTTGATTACTCTATATTTTAGTTGTAATTCCCATTTGACCCTGGGAGGAGGGATCCTCCTATCATTTTCTTGATGTCTTCTAACTCATTGTGAAGCATTAGGTTACAGTTCTGTTCCGTATTGTGGACATGTCTTTCTGGCATGCTTTCTTTGCTTGTAGAATGCTATTCAGTTCCTTACTTTATTTTTAATAATAACTTCGTGTGGTATGTATCTTGATAGTTTTCTATAGGTCATTTTTAGTGAAATTCGTTTTTCTGAATTTTAGAATGCAGTGGGGGTTCAGTAAAGTATATTTTACTTTATAGGGCCCCTCTTTTGTGGTTTTTGTGTAGTGTTTGAATGTATAGCAGCTTTCTTGGCTGTGCTTCTCTCCCCCACTTGGGTTGGAACTTTCTCTTCCCTTTGCCTCTGTTGTCCCTATTCTGCTCAGTTTTGATTGCACTCCAGCAGCTTCTCCCCAGTGCAGGGCTCGCCACAGAAGGGAGCCTTGATTTCACAGGCCCCCGCAGCCCCTCTCGCTGCGGGCCCCTCGCGCTCCCTTGCCATTGGCAGGGGCAAAGCCAGTTTCAGCTGCTCTTCTCACATTGGTCCTCCATGTTCTCCAGTGAGACCTGTCAACTATATTTGTGGTTTTTATGTTCTAGGGGCCATAAGTCAGAAACCCCATGGCTTCCTCTTCTTTCTCCTGCACAGGTAGGCTTCCATCCAGGTCTTGTAAGGGTCAATTTGTCTCCATCCGTTTCTGTTTTGGGATTCATGGGGATATCTTGTCATCTAGTTTTGTTATAAATGTTGTCCATTGGTTTTGGCTTTTGCTAACTTGTTCTATTTTTATGTGGTGATTCGGGGAGATTGAAAAACTCTGCTGGCCAAACCGCCATCTTCCCAGAATCCTTCCCTACCAAGTAAGAGCTCTTCGTAACTGTTCCCCTAGTTTCCTTCTCACTTAGAGCAGGTAGAACTATTTTAGCCTTCCTGGTGAAAACAATTTAAAAGCAAATTTTTTTTTTTACGGAAAACTCCCTTTTCTCCTCACCTTGCTCAAGCCCTCTTTACCCTCCCTTCCTCTCCCTAGGCAGGTTTTAGCAGGATAGAGAGGAGATGGGTATGCTTAGAGCCCAACAGTGAGACGGGAAGCTTGGAACATTTTTCTGTCTTGTTCTCCATAGGACTAAACCAAAGGTGAGTGGGAGCAGAATGTTTCAGAGATGAAAGCTGTTTCTGTTCCAACTGAAGCTTTGGTGATTCATTCTTAAACAGGAGGAAATCATTTAAAATACAGTTTTTCTGGGGCTGACATTACACTTCCAGCCGGAGGCAGGCACCGACCGCTAGGGAAAATAGCACTGTGACCCAAGAAGCATTTTAATGCTTTTATTCACATGGCAAAAATTGGAGAGGTCTGGGATTTTGACCCAATTATAAAGACCGGTTTTGTGAGTGTAAACACGCAGAAGCCCACCCAAGGTGGCTTTCCTCTTTATTCTCCTCTCTGGAGGAAGGCGGTAGTATGACCTAGCCAGCCTGAAAGGCTCGTGTCCTCCCTGGATCAGGGAAGGGCTGTCAACTTGCCAGGCTCTGCAGTGTTTCTGTGCAGGTGCTGGGCATCCTTGGATACCCTGCTCGGGGCCCTCACTGACAGCTCGGGCTCCTTCTGAGTTTCAGACCAGGCGAAGGCCCCCTTTGATTGGCATTTTTTTTATTAGCTGGGAACGTACAATCAGCCCTTCCACTGCATGCCAGCATTCAGTGTTTGGCTGAAAAGTGTCTCTTGGTGACCTTTATTTGCATTGGCCTGCAGAAAATAGTAAGTTTCCTTAGTGAGGAGGAGGTAAAGGGCATACGTGAAGCCTAAGTATTAACTGTGAGGACTTAAGTATAGGATGTGCAGCCGGCTCTGGCAACCTCAGTTCCGCTGCCCTTTACAGAGGGGACAATGACTGGATCATTAACCACCCTGGCCGAGCACCACTGCAGGGCACTTACAAGCTCAAACATTTTAGAGATCAAACTCCCAGTGCCCTTCAGAGGTCTCTGAAACAGTAGGCCACACCTGGTAACCACAGAAGGCGTAAAGCTTGTCTGCAGAGGAGAGGCTGCCAACCGGCAGCCCGCAGGTCTGCAGATGAGCTTCGTTTGGATTTCGGAGAGTTAATTTTTTTTTTTTAATTCTCTGAATGTTGCCAACATTTAAGTATTAGGAGATTTCTTTTTTCTTTTTTCTTTCTTTTTAAGGTTAATTTCTGGCTTCTCTGGAGAAATCAGAGGCCTGGCAACAATTGGCTGGAGCTGAGTGGCAGCCGCACCTATTGTAGGGGCCTGTGTGCTCCTCGTTGCCATAGTCCCCTGTCTCCTCCACCATCATGTTTACCCCTTCTCTTAGATTATTCCCATCACCTGTACAAACCTTCTGAAAAGTAAACGTCTTCTTGACTCCACTTACTTCCCTCGCCAGCCTTCCTTCCCAAATCTCTTTTTCTCTTTGTAGCACAAACTTCTCAAAAGAGTTGCTCACACTCACAATCTCCAGTTCTCTGCTTCTATCTCTCTGACACACCCTACGGTCCAGCTCCGGCCCCTTGGGCTCCACCACAAGGCAGCAAGGTCACCTGTGATGCCCCTTCTCCTGTTTCCTCCGGGCTGACCTGTGAGTCACTATGACACCCGCACTTGGTCCTTCCCTCCCTCCCATGCTGTGGTCACCTGCCCTCCAGGTTCCACCCTCTGAAGCTTTCCTTCCTTTGCAGCCTCTTTTCTAGGAGGTCCTTAGGTCTCCGTCCTTGGTCATCATTTCTGCTCACATCTCTTTCGTGTTCGCTTTTGGTCTCATGGCATTAAAAAGCACCCATGTACTGAGTCCCAAGTGTCTATCTCCAGTTGAGGCCTTAGCCTGCACTGCAGCCATAGATGCAGCTGCCCACCTGACACCTGCTCCCAATGTCTGGTAGGCCTCTTCTATCTACACATCCGCACTGAACTCCTGGTCTTTCCCTTGTTGCCAGCTATCTTCCATGTATCTCTCCATGTTTACTGTCCACCTCCCCACCTTGCGTCCTGTTCTGTGCCCTGGGAGAGTGACTAGTGTGGGCTGTTGCATTCTTTGGCGTCTGGTTGGGGTCTACCAATGCAGGTCCCAGCAGGAGATCAGGGGAGAGGGGGGAGTGAGGTCAAGTGCTTATTCCCTGGGCTCCTTCCTGCAGGGTCACACAGGCTTGCTTCCTCCCTGTATCAAATGTAAACCAGTACAGGGATTTCCACACGATACCGCCCCTTTAGGCCTAGGGCTGGTCACTGCCCCACTATTCACTAAACCTATCACCCTATCAGTGTCTATCACTTTATTGCTGTGGTTTCCTCATGCCCTGCTCACACCTTTGTAAACAGTCCCTTTATTAAACCCTCCATGAGTCATCCTAATTTGAGTGTGCATCTGTTTCCTGCTGGGACCCTGCTTGTACTTTGTATTGCTGTCCTTTTTATTGAAGAGGATGTGGCCATCTTTGCGTTAAGACAATTAGAAAGGCAGATGTGAGCCCATCGTTTTAATGTTGTACTTTGGTGGAAGACTCAGGGGAAGGCAGAGCCACGCAGTCATCCCAATAAATATCTGCACCTAGACCTTCACCCAAGAGCATAGGTAATTTGGGAGTGAATGTGAACGAGATAAAAGAGCATTTGCCTTAGATAATAACTCTGTTGCACACCCCAAGCCACTCACACATTCATGTGGTCCAGTGTGGCTGTGGAAATATAAAACTGTGATTCATAGAAACCTTTCGAGAAGGCTACAAACTGCATTCCAACACATTTCCAGCCATGCGCCAAGAAATCTGTAGTAGAGAAATATTACATCTCCGTAATCTGAAGAACAGGCATTGATTTAGCTGCCAGAGACAGAAGGAACTAGAATCATTATTAATTTATCTATAGACACTGACCCAAACCATTCAATGAATGGGATTTAATGCAAGGATTATGTTTCATCGATGCCACTGTTTACTCTTGTTGTTAATGCCATCTATGTGCTCAGAAAAAGTAAACATAAAAACCTTAATTAAGCAATCTCTGAGCTTGTTAATGCTTCATGTTCTTTTTGCATTTGATTGAATATAAAAGGAAGACATACAGGAGCCCTTCTACTGGTAATGGTCAGGACAACAAAAGAGGAGACTTCCCCTCACGTGGAACTGTGAGAGAGGCAGAGATATTATTTCTCATCTCACTGACTGCCCGACCTTTTCCCCTCTCAGAACTATTCTCACCTCTAACTTCTAGGATTTAGCTACAGCCCTGTTTTTCTTTGTATAAGTAAAAGCACCTGATAGATATATTAACATGAAGCCTTTAGAGAAAAACATCTATGGACTTTTCCAAGGGCATTTTTGTTTTTAAAACTACAAGAAAAAAATAGCACATATGAAACATAGATCAAGATGACATAAGTATCAGTAAGTATGTCAGTTGGGGTCAAAATTATTTTTAAGGGCCCAGGTAAAGGAAAATAAAATCAGAAAGGGCAAATAACCAGAGAGACAAAGATTTATGTACAAGGAGGTTTATTTCACAATTATTTATTCTGATAGAAGCACCAAAAATATAATAAAATAAAGAAATGGTTAGATAAAGTACAACATAGCCATACAGTAGTTAAATAAATTGTTATATGCCCAGAACCACCCATCAAACATCATTTCCTACTTGAACACATAGGAGATTGTTTGACATAAAATGGTAGATACAAAAAGAAATGATATATTCAGCATTATTCTTGTTTGGATTATGTGCATGCACATTCCGTATATGCACACCCATGTTAACAAAGGACTGGGACGGCATTGCTGCGGCACTGACAGTGGTTACCTCTGGGTGATCGGGTTATAGTGACCAGTATTCGGTTCTTTATAAGTTCTGTATTTTATAGATTTTTTGCAATAAATATTTTAATTTTATAATTAAAGTCAGAAAATTACTTTTTAAAGGATAATACATTGATATACAGAACTAAATGGTGAGATTTCAGGCAGCAAGGAATGGGCATTTTAATGGGTGTGAGAGCCTTCCATTATATCATATATATTAGACAAGTAGTTAACAACAGGTTTCATAGAATAATAATAATGAACCTTTATTGTGTACTTACCATTATGCATTAACATACTTTATATTCATTGTTTCTCTTTTAATCCTTTTAACAGCGCTATGAAGGTAGGTGCTAGTATTATCCTAAAGAGGCAAGTGAGGTTAGAGAAGTTACATACATTATTTAGGGTAAAACAAATTGCTATAACATAGACCTGAAATCTCATTGGATTAACAAAAAGGAAGATAGTATTTTATTTATTTATTTATTTATTTATTTATTTTAAAGAGAGAGGGGAAGGGAGGGAGAGAGAGAAAGAGAAACATCAATGTGAAAGAGAAACATCGATTAGTTGCCTCCTGAACATACCAGAGACAGAGCCCATAGCCCAGGCATGCACCCTGACTGGGAATTGAACCTGTGACCTTTCAGTTTACGAGATGATGCTCCAACCAACTGAACCACATCAGCCAGGGTGGAAGATAATTCTTTAATTATGTAAAGGATATTTCTTAATGGTGTAAAATCCCATTGGCAGCACCGGAGGGGTGTGGGATGGAGTTTGCACTCCAGGCACAGATGGAGGTCCTGCTATCTTCAATACATGGCTTCCAAGGTTGCCCCAGATGGTCATGTCAGGACAGCAGCCAGGACAATGAAATCATGGTGCACCGTGAACTTTTGTGGGTCAGAATTCCTACCCACATTTCAGCGGCTCAATCATGTCACTGCTAACTGCAAGGGAGGCTAGGAAATAGAGTCACAGGAGAAAAGGAAACAGGGTTTATAGAATGGCTCTCTAATTTCTGCCGTGTGAGATAGCTTACTAAAGATCACACACTAAGTAAGTGATAGAGCAAGATCTGAATACAGCCAATTCCGTTCCAAAGATGACTCCTTAGCCACAGAGCTAGACTTTACACCACACAGGTCAAAAAGGTTAAAAACTGACTCCCTTAGGCCTTGGCTTAAAGAGCAGCTGTCAGTGTCTTTGGAGATGAGATAGTCAACCTCTTGCTTTTACTTACTTTTGAAAAGGAGGTTTTATTGTGTTTTTTAAAAGTTAGATTCAAAATGAAAGGTGAAGTTGAGACATGGCCAAGGCTAAATACCCAAGAACGGGCAGACATCTAAGAATTATAGGTAGGATGAGCCGAGCTAGGTGAAGAATTACTTTCAATGGCAATAAGGTAGATTTTAATAGAGTGTAATGCAAGAAGAACGGCATGTTACAAACTGATGACAAAGGAAAAGAAAAATTGCTTAGCGTGTATTCTATCAAGAATAGTCTTCAAATAAAAAAGAGCAGAACAAACATAATTAAGAGGGAATTGGAACAGATGCAAAACAATGAGTACTCAATTCACTGTTCTAGAAAATGAATTCTAGAGTCAGTGTTTTACAGAGATGGACTAGGTGCACATAGTTGCCTTCCAGTATTCCAAGGATCCAACCAAAAAGAAAGCAGAGACAGGGACAGGGAAGAAAATGGCCTTGGGATTCACAGAAGAATGAAAGACTTCAGCAAGTTTCTGGAAGATGGAAAGAAGTTGAGATGAGTTGGCAGATGTGAGGCAGGGAAAGATGACAGCCTTGCACCAGTCGCAGGGGACAAGGGAGGCAGGTGTGAGCAGTGGGACTAAAAATGGCCAGAGGGGGTGGGGGAGGGAAAGGAGATTAGATAGATAGATAGATAGATAGATAGATAGATAGATAGATACATAGAGATAGATATGGCCTATGTATAGAAGAATCTGTTAATGTAGAAATCATAATATATCTGAAACAAGGTAGAGTGTGGAAGGCAGTGGGAAAGGTGGAGAGTCAAGTCAGGATGTCAATTTTTATGTAAAAAGAAAGGTTTGAACAAAATTTAATGTTACAGTGATGATTGATAGAAAACCTGAAAACCTATAAACCATTTTTAATAAAGCATTGAGAAGAGAATAGAGCTGTGCTCTCCACATTCAATATTTCTTGCCAGGATTATCGCAGTTCCCTCCTGATGAAGTCCCCACTTTACTCTCCAGTTGTGCAAATCTATATTTCATGACTCTGCAGAGATGTCTTTTTAGCGCACAAATCTGCTTATGTTATTTCTTTGCTTACAATTTCCAATAACCTATATGAATAAAAGATTGCTTAGCCCGACTCGAGGCTCTCAGGAATGTGCCCCTTGCCAGCCCCTCTATCGTCACCTCCTGGCATTCTCCTTTGTAAATTCTGTGCACTTCTTCGAACACTTCGTTCTCTCTCCCCTACCTTCCTGGCTCTGCCTGGTATGTCTTTTCCTGGTTCTCTATTTGGCTGAATTATACTCACCCTTTAAGATTTATCCAACATTATCTTTTCCTGGAAGCCTTCCCTTCCCACCTCTAGCCTGGGTTAAGTATTTCTTTGATTTGGTTAGGAATTAGTTGCAGCTCAAAATCTATCTGGCTAGCTTTTAAAAGGGCAGAGGGGGGAGGAACAGGTGCTCATAAAATTATTGGACTAGGGCTACAGGAGCAGGCTCTAGGCTGAGTTTCCAGGAGTGATACCCAGATTAGCACTGCAGAATTGGCCCACCAAGAGACCGCCGCCTCTGCTGTGCTTCAGGGAGCCAGAAAAAAGAGGGGAGGTGCAACCACAATTCCCAGCTCTAGGTTTGTGCTGCCTCTGCCAAGATCCACATCAGCACAGTGCCCAGGAAGCTGGGGGCTAGACTCAGGCACCAGTGCCACTGAAAAGCCCAAACAGCCTCCCCAGCTGAGCTCGTCAGTATAAACAATGGCAGCAGTAACCCGTGCCTCTAAGTACCTCAGGGTATTTACACCCGCAGTTCAAGTCTTGCCGTCTTTGCTTCTGTTTGGCAGAGGCTAGTTTCACGTGAAATGGAACTGCAAGGGAACTGGGAAATGGAGCCCCTGACTTCCCAGGCCCTGCTGTGCAGAAAGGCATGCCACAACGAGGAGGGAATGAGTCGAGGGAGCCAGCGCGCCCACCCGTCCCTCACTCCTTCGTGCCCTCACCACCGCGCACGCTGTTCTGTAGTAACACCTATCACTTATGTTCTACTTCATCGCCTAATTACTAGTCTGTCTCATCTGAATACGCTGTCACCTTCTTGAAGGCAAAAACTAGTCTTATTCATGTCTAAACAGTGCCCGACAATAGTAGGGCCTCAGTAAGTGCTTGTGAAAATGAATGAATGAATGAGGAATTTTAGCATTATCTTAAAATTCTCCTTCAACCCACCAGCCAGCAGCCCCTTTAATGCTCTCTCCAAAATATCCTTCCAACAAGCTCTCATCATCTCACCTATTGTAACAACCTCATTATTAATTTCTATCACTCTGTTCCATTCTTTGGTATACACTCTAAATCACCACTTGACTTTCTAAAACACAGATCTTCTCATATCACTCTCCAGCCTAAAAGCTTCCAATGGCTTTTTCTTTAGGAATAGTACAAATTCCTGAGCATGGTGTTCCAAGACTTCCTCCCTCTACCCCAGACTATTTCCTAGCTTGGTTCACACCACTCTCTCACACACTGTCGCTGGGATAACCCCTGCCCTCCGCCCGGCCGCCCTCAGTGCCGCCAAAAGGCCGAGCTCCCACCCGTCATTATCTGGCTCAGGTGCCACTTAGTTTAGAAAGGTTTTTCTGTTACCTGTTCTTGGTACTACCCCCCTCCCAACACTCCACATGTGACCAGCAGATGATGTTCATGCTTCTCAGAAGTTCTAGAAGCACAGGACCCTGGAGCTTCAGGGGGCAATTCTAGGGCCTCCAAAAGGAAGGGGTGAGGCTGAGCAGGTGAGACTCTGAGACCCACCTCACGCCAACCAGAGCAGCTCTGCTCTGTCTGATTCGTGTATTATATTTCATATAGACTGTTGAAAAAAAGGTTACGCTGCTATGGAAAACAAATGAAATATTTTAAAAGGTAGTTTCTAAAGGACTTTATACTGTAGGTGTAGTAGTCATCCTCATAAATTAAGTGTAATTATGTGTGTGTCTGGTACTGCAACCTGCTCATTTCTGAATCCCCGGTGTTCAACCTGCTAGAAGCAACCAATAAGCCCTTGTTTATTTGGACTGAAGAGACAAGGCTTAAAGAAGACATCGTGGTAGACATCATCATGCAGAGAAGAGGGGAGAGGCTTCTTCTGCTTCCTCAGGAAAACAAAAAACGAGAATCAAAGGGAATGTTACAGAGATGGGAGTCTTAGATGCATTTGAACAGTTGTCAGTTTGACCTAAGCTGCAAGGTCTACCTTGCAAAAGCCTCCCTGATGGTGGAATTATTTACCATGAATGACATGTAAGTGATCTCAGGGTGGGGCTGGCCACCCGGCTGAAAGACCTGATGGGTCCCTTTGACCTCTGTGCCTCCATGGTCTTCTTTTACAATTGTAAGTCCCCACTGTGATCCCAGATGGCTCGGTGTCTGGATTTTTTGAGACTGTAACATCAGCAGTTTTTTTGTTTGTTTTTAGTTGGATATGAACTGGCTTCGTATTTTACATTATGGAATTGGTTGCTGTCTGTTTCCAACTAAGGCCGCTTTAGAAAGGCGGCCCTGGGACCGAAATGGTGTGGGCGGGGGCAGGGTGCCCAACACTGTTACCAAAGCAATGTTGTTGGCATCTTCTGGTCACAGATTGGCTGGGCAGCACATTTAGAGGAAAATTTATAGCTCCTGCTCCTTGGTAGTAAATGGGAATTCACTTGACTGAGGTAACAGATTGGTGGGGATTCTGTCATTGTCTCTGTGGGTGGTCGGCAGCCACTTGTCAGCAGCATTAGAAGCCAAGGGTTCACTTTGTTGGCTATTTCACATTATACATTTACTGCAGTTTGATGGAGTTTTCCCACTTGTCATTTGGGTAATGGTACATTTTATTCCCAGAACAACTAACTTTTCAGTAGAAAACAAGATTACTTATTATTTCCAGGCCTTGGGATCTATACTGTGGCGTGTTTGGGAACATAGGCAACACTAACAATGGCCCTGGGACTGCGGCAGTTCTCGGGGAATTTGGATGCAGTATAATTAGAAACAGTTGAAAGAATTTGCTTGCTTGCTTAACTGAACCAAATACCTATCTTTTCTAGAAATGGTTTATAGGAAGGGAAAGTACTGCATGTAGCTCGATAGTTCTGTTTTATTAATACTATTCTAATTAATTCTTGAAGTCCTAGCTAATGTCTTCAGGGAAGAATGGTTAGCACAATCAATTAATTGTACTTCTTTTTACCTTTCTTTTCCTTTATTTTACATTTCTAATTCCAGAGGTAGTTTTTTAATTAAAGGCTTATAGCATAATATTTTTCTTCATTAAGAAGAAGTGTTTAATTTCATAACTTGCATATATCACGTAAGAAAACAAACTCAACAACTAAACTTCAAAGAACATATCTTCATATCAAGACATGATATCCTCCTTGATAGTTATTCTTGTGAACAGAAGACTAAACAAAAGTATAATCTGTGAATTATAGATATCAGCTGACATTGACATTCGTTCTAAATAAAGGACCATCCTATAACACTGTACAATTTTTGATCATCAGCATACTTTTTTCTACAGTTAAATCTGCCCTGTATCTTTTAGCCTCTTCTACATATATACACACATTCTATATCTGCTTCCTAATTCTGTTATGTCTTCCTGTTACCTCAGTTGTTAATGGAGCAAAGGAGAAATAGCAGTATTTAAAATGCTAGCTCCTGAGATAGGTATTCTTTCACAACTAACCATTGTCCTATAGCTAATGATTATGTTTGAAATTCTGGCAAAATCATTAGGTGTCTCATTTTCTAAAACCTAATGCTACGTTAGCAAGATAGTTATTCAGCATTTGCAACATAGTGAATAAGAAAAGAAGTTATATCATTTGTCCATGGCTTAAGCTAACAGGATTAAAAACCCAGATAGTTTTTGTTACATGCATATGGCCCATTTTCAAGACCGATTACTTGAGATATGTAAAGGGTGTCACCATAGAAGCAGCAGAAGGAAATATAAAATATGTGACATAATTATGTTTCAGAGGAGGAATAACCAATTACATATATTGCATAGGGTCAGCTCTAAAAGAATCAAGAAACTTCTTGTGTGTGGCTAAGGATCAAACAGTGCTTTATTTTATGGGCTCAAACAAATAACTTCAGAAACCAAAGTCCAGGATTAAAAGGGCTGTCAGAAGAGATGCAAAATGCTTAGCACAGACACAATCTTTGATGCAAATGTCACAGTTCTAAAAATCGCCCGATGGTGCTGGACAGCCTTTGAAATTTGGTTCTCATGTCGAGCTTGTCAATACACTACCCATTCTGCCAGAAGCTTAAACTTGGTTCTTTTCTCAATTCACTTGGGGTGGGGGAGGGGGTGGGGGTCAGGGAATGTAAAATTTGTTGCTCATTCATTATACATACAAGGCAACATCTGTTCCCTGCTCATTTTTCGTCTGCATTTCTGCCTTCAGAGTATGTTAAATACCCATAGAAATGAACTTTGTGGTTGAAATTTGCTAACCTGAAAGTGAAAATAAATATATAGGCACTTTACCTGGGCTAATGTTCAGCTGAATGCACCAGCTGTTAAAACACTACACTCTTCGGTGTTGGTTGGTCAATAGCACTTGGGAGTGCCATCCTCCCTGGCCGCCCCAGCTCCTCCCCTGGGACTCTAGACCTTTCCATAATCCAGCAACTAGAAGGGCAAGGCCTGGCTCGGCAGGCCTCCAGGCACCTGCTGGGGCAGTATGTTAAATATTCTGAACAGCACCTATACATGTCTCTGGGCAGCAGTTTTCTGATAAAAGACTGGAATGTTTCTGCCCCTCCACACTGAGCAGTCCCCCGAATCTGCAGGGGATACCTACGAAGACTCCCGTGGCTACCTGGACCGGTGGATAGTGTTGAACCCTATATATACTCTGTTTTGTCCTCTATGTACGTACCTATAATAAAGTTTAATTTATAAATTAAGTGATTTCATTACCAATCTATGGTAAGAAGATTTGTTCTTACCATAGATTTTAGGAACCTCCATATATGATTTTTTTCTTTCCTTATTAAGTCAAGAACTTTCACCTTTTCACTTAAAGGAAGCAGTGCTTTATGCTTCCCTTCAGCGTATCTGAATTGCCAGGATCCCTACTCTTGGGCTCTGAGACCCTTATGAAGTAAAATAAACACTGCAATAGTACCACAATCAATCTGCTAACCGAAATGGCTGCTAAGTGACTAACGGGTGGGCAGCGTAGGCAGTGTGGATACACTGGACAAAGGGATGATTTATGTCCGGGGTGGAGGGAGCAGGTCGGGGCAAGATTTCTGCATGCTATTCAGAATGGTGTGAGACTTAAAACTTATGAATTGTTTATTTCTGGAGCTTTCCATTTAATATTTTCAAACCACAGTTGACCATGGGTAACTGAAACTGCAGAAAGCAAAACTGTGGATAAGGTTGGACTACTGTATAACATTATCCAGTCAGGGTCCTAACAGAAAGAGATGGCACACCCAAGTTAATATAATGTGTTGAGAGTCTGTTATTTATAAGGGAGCTGTTTACAAAGATACAGGTGTATGTGGGAGCTGGTGGGGAGTCACAGGGTTAGTGCAGTAACCCAGGGCTCAGCACAGCAAACCGGGCCTCACCCAGGCCCTGGTGGATGAAGAGGGAGTGGCAGTAATTCAGGGAAGGCTGCCATGAAAGAAGTGACCTTATCTCAAGCGGGTAGTCAATCTGAAGGAGTCCTGAAGGCAGGCATTCTGATTGGCCACGGACAACTCGAAGTGGGGCCCATGCCCTATGAGTTCCCCATCGGCAGGACCCAGTGGGACCCAGGAAGCTCAAGAGCCCATTGACGAGGTCTGTAGTTGGTGCCTCTTGGGGCAGCGCTCAGAGTGGAGAAGGCGGAGAAGGGTCCAAGGGAAGACACCCAGCCCACCATCTAACTGTTGTCCTTCTATGGAATTTTTCAAAACAGTTCATATCCCACATGAAGTGCTCTTCGCAAGGAGAAAATATGAAAGACTTAGCTTGTTTCTTTGAATTTATTGCATTAGATTAGGAAATGTATTTCTTTTTGCTTTGTTCACTAACCTCATTCTCCATGTTATGCTTAATACCATATCAAAGCCACAGCTCTCAATTGGATTTTTCACTATCAGTCAGGTTTATGCAAAGTTTCAATATTAGAATAATAAAAACAAAGAGGAGTGCAACTGTTCTGCAAAGATTCTTGAAAATAAAGTGATAGAAACTCTGACAGATGTAATTATTCCTGAGGCAGGACAGTGTAATTGTTTATTCTCAGTAAGATCCAGTGGAACCCTTGTGATGCCTACAAGTGTGAAAATACAACTCTCCTGGCATCTCGGGAGGTTAAAAAAATAGTGTCTGTCTTAAGGGGCTCATGATTATCTCTGATCAAACTGACGCATGTTATTTTCCCACGCAAGAACAGATGCTTATTATCTACGTGTTAAAAGATCAAAAGATAGATTACAGGACAAAGAGAAACTGTGCTTTTTCTGGCTTTATGTCCCTTCCAGCTCCACCTCTAAAAAGCTGAGCACGCAGCAGCCTTGGTCAGAGTTGGATTTGTGCTGTCTGCTACTTGCCTCCAGATTCACAGTTTTCTGTGGCCACTTCCACTCCTTTGGCATCCTTAGACTTGGAGGGAGGATCGAGATGCTGGAGCCCATGCATGGTCAGCTAGCAGCGGGAGAAGTGGCTGCCACAATGTGGAACACGGAAAGAACCTGATCGCTCTGCTGACATAAGCAACCTGGAGCTGTTGCCGCTGCCCGCTGTGTGAGGGGCCTCTGGCCACACTGGAAAGCCTGGGCCGGTTAGCCTCAGCAGCAGCATGCTGATCCGTGTGGCTGGTGACAGGAAAGAGCGGAGTACTGCAATAGATTACAGTCAGGCAAATTGCTTGTGATGGGGATCACATTTGACTTCAGAAGGTTTTTGTAAAGACTATTCAGCACTGTGGTGGCCTGCCCTGGCCAGAGGGGCCACTTTCTCTTAGCCAAGGTCCTGGATGACCGTTTTTATTCCTTTGTCTACTATAGCTTTTACACACATGATGATGTCAGCCCTCCTTGGCACTGAACTAAGGAAATTATAACATCCTCACCTCCTAAGGATATAATCTAATGCAAAGATATACAAATAGCTTTGTGTTTAGAAAAGTGTTCCATCCAAGCAGAATAGGAAAGGAAATGAGTTTTAAAGTTCTTTGAACATGGAGGTTTTTTCTTTTAATTATATGTCTTAAATAGGTAGCAAGAAACTTGAATAATGGGGAAAAAACCCAGATAATTCCAAGTTTCAAATTTATTAAGGGCATACATATTGAGGACATAAGATGTCTACCTTGACTTCAAGAAGCCCATGGTCAGAGAGCACCTTTAGACTTAGTAGCACACGGGATGCAGGGTGGGGAGTGTTTAACTGCTGGTGCGAAAGTGGGAACAGGGAAGCCTTAGTAAAAAAGGTGACATCTGAGCTGGGCTTTGAAGGATAAGTCCTAAGCAGAGGAAACAACCTAGACAAAGGCATGCTGAAAAACAGCATGGTTGGTCTGGAGGAGGCTCAGGGATGTGTGGAGGGTGTGGTGCTAGGAGCTTGGACTTCAGTATGCGACGGGGAGCCGCTGTAGGGCCCTACACCCAGCCCGAGCACAGTCAGACTGGCATTGTAGAGCCACCAGCCTCATGTGGGTACAAGCAACGAACTAGATATTCCTGTCCCAAACATTTGTATTGGACGTTGACATATATTAAGTGGCTTTCCAATTTGCGTAAATTAAAAATGAAATTGATTGGATGTAAGTCAGTGTCCTGTCAAGAGACAGAAACCAGCCACATCAACCTGAAACTAATATAAAACAGCATTGAATATAAACTGTAATTGAAAAATAAAATTTAAAATGAAGGATTAAGGCTGAAAAAAAGAAACCAATCACATTAGTTATTTTAATTGACATGATTTAATATGAAGGATAGTTAACTAGGTGTTGAAGAACTGAAAAGACAAAAAGTAGATTAAGGTATCGCGGTGGTAGTAACTGAAGGAAGCAGCTTCCAGCCTGAGGACTAGAGGGAGAAGGCCAGAGGTCAGAATCATTAAAATGGAAAAGTGCCTGCGGGTGGGAGGAGGTGGCCATGCACTGTGAGCTGGTTCTGTGCATACTGGACGAACTGCAAGATAGGATCAACTGCTGCTACTGGAAGGCACCACCCCGACCGACCGACCGGGGTGGAGGCATGAGGCCTGGGAGGCGCTGATCTATAGGAAGCAAGCGGTGCCTGACCTCGTCTGAATCCTGCGGATGTGTTTTTCACCCAAGAAATTTCTGATTTTGACAAGAGAACCACCCTCCTGAGTAACGACATTCATGGGGAAGTGAGCGTACGCAGACCTCATCTTGTAACGAAAGCCCTAGGAGACTGAGTTCTACAACTGAAGTGATTGAAGCCCCTCCACAGGGTGCCTCTGAGGCCCTTCACAGTAGCCATGTGTCCCTTCAGAGTGATGTCGACATTTTCTGGGATGTTGACAGTCTGATTGCGGAGAATGGCCTTCATCCTCACAGTAGATGCAGCAAAGAGAGTTCCTAGGTGTTCTTAAAAGCTGCAGTTACTATACCACCATGGAAAGCAGCTCTGTAACTAACAGACAGCTAGCCTTGCCTGGTATTCCAACCAACTTTGCTTCCTGGACTAGTTTCCTTTGCTTCCTCTGTTAGCTATGGTTCCACAGAGGGTACTCAGTAATACTCTAAAGCTCCTCTGGGAAAAAAAAAGCAAGAATGAATGGATATAAACTACAGTAGAAGGGTCTTGAGTTAAAGTTTTGCTGTGCTATATAGTCAAACTGTGATATTCTTTGCTAATTATATTTTAAAGGGTGAGTTGACCACATACCGACTTGGTTCTTCCTCCTCCAGCCTTGCCATCTCCATACAGCACTCATTCCCGACAGAGCCTAAGAGGGAGTGGCGGGCCACACAGGCCCAGCCCAGGACCACCAGGCAGAGAGCTTCGAGCTCAGTAACTAGCACAAATGCCATTCCCACAGTGGGTACCAGTGGCTGGGAAGAAATGGGGCAACCATCCTAGGAGCTAAACATTTCCTGAAACATGAGCAGGTTTTCAATCGCCGTTTAGGTGCAATAACCTAGGGGTGCTAATAGCTGTCTTTGTGACCCCTGATTCACATTTTCCTTAATGTCTTAGGACTCACTGCTTTTTCTTTGACACCCCCACCCCCATCCTTGGTCTATCATCCTTCATACCGTGGAACTTTAGGGGAAAGACATGAATGGGCCCAGGCACGTCAAAAGGTAGGCAGCACCATCTCGGACCTACAGCCTCACACCTATCTGCTTAGTCATCTTGGATTATCTGAGGCATATATGTCATTGGTAGAAAAATTATGTGTCCTTTAGTCACTTCTACTTCATTAATGTTCCTGCAAGTGCTTTGCTTAGGGCCTACTCTTAGGCATTTGTACTTGTTTGTGGAATTGAATTCAGGAGTCCTGGTCATGTGAGTCAAGCATTGGATTATATACTGCTGGTATTTTCCTCCAGTGATTTCTATGTGTAAGCCTCGCCTCGCCCACTAGATGACAGCCTTCCTGAGGGCAAGTCTGTGTGGTAGGAGAGCATGGATTTGGTAGTCAACCATTTAGGTTCAAATCCAGCTCTGATACTTAACAAGTAATTCAAGGAAGTTAATTATTTCTTTGTTGCTTCATCTGCAAAATAGGAGACAATATCTATTTTTTATAAAGTTGTGATAGTAAAACGAAATGATATCATAACATAGAATCTGGTACTTAATAGATATTAAATAAGTTACTTCCTTTTATCTGGTATCTCTTTTACTATATTTTATTAGCAACATGGGAAGAAAGAAAATAAAAGGCAAAGAAAAAAGAAAAGAAAGAGAAAGAGAAAGAAAGAAAAAGGAAGGAAGGAAGGTAGGTGGGTTGACCTGACTTACCAAAATAGAGAAGTTATAGAACCATTTTAGGAGAGAAAGCAAAATGTCTTTATATAACTTCCCTCTTCCCCAGTTATCTAGAACATTGAGTACACCAATAACAGTTTTAAAAATATATAATGGCTGGAAGTTATTTCTAAAGAGGAAGGCCATCTTCAGTGTGTACAGACAAAAGCGGCTGGATACTGTGTCAGAACAATAGCTATTCATTGTGTCGGTTTCAAAGCTGGCACTGGCAAGCTAGAATCCAGTGTTATTCCCACACAGACAAATCTCGGGGAAAATTTCCATGACCCGGCAGGTTGGCGTAAACAACTCACTGCAAGAGTTTTTCACATCTATCCGCATGTCATTCATTTAAACACTCAATGCTTTTCAGGGAGTCTTGTAAGCACAGCGTAAGAATTAAGGTTTTTGTGGGATTGTTTTGTTTTGTTTTGTTTTGTTTTGTTTTGTTTTGAACTGTTCAGCAGCCCCTACTCTCAGGGTTGTGCTTTGTTGCTGAGCACGTATAGTAAACAGCTCAGTTCCTTCCACCAGAGCTGTGGCTGGGAGATTCAGCCATCAGATAACACAGGCTGATGGAAGAGTCCTTTAAGGGCACCAAAGCATTAACCAGCTGGCCGAGGCACGAGGGCTGCCAGAGGTCTTAACTCCTGGGCCAAAGAATAATGATTGGCTTTTTATTTTTAAGTAGTTAGCATTTGACGGCACTTAATATTTGCAGTGACCTTTACAGCTATTGTTATTAGTTACTCCTCTCAGTAGCTCTTTGAATTATGACAAAACTATTTTTACCCAAGTCCACCAACTCCTTTTCCTTCCACTACAATCCCCAAACCAGTGGGGCTCTCTGTAAATGACGCTGACATTCATTTAGATGTAAGCTTCAGTTGCTCATGAATAATGACCCCAATAATACAGAATATTTTCAAGTCAAAATAATAAGACCTGCCACGCCCCCCACCCCCCACCCAATGTTGGAACCTCACCTCCTGCTCCCCACCCTCTCACCCTCTCTCACCTTACCCCAGTCACATTGCCTCCTTGCAGCTTCTTCAACCAGGAGGGTTTTGTCCTGAGCCTTTGGATTGGATCTTTCCTCTGCCTGAAATGTTTCTTCTCCAGACACCTACATAGCTAACTCATTCATCTCCTTCAAGCCTTTGCTTAGATGTCACCTTTTCAGAAAGGTCGGCCCTGCCAGCTGAATTTAAAACTGTGACCGTGATCAAGAACTTAAAGTCTTCTAATAAGCTATATGATTTACTATTTATTTTGTCGCCCCACACAAGACTGTAAAATCCACAAAGGTAGGGAACTTTTTCACTGCTAGATACCAAGTACCTTGAACAGTGAACATAGAAAGCATGTAATAATATTTGCTGAATGAACAAATATTACTCTGAAGGTCATTATCATGAAATTCGACCTACAGACTTGGAATGTGTCTTGATATATGGTTTGTATTTCTGAGCAATAGTTCCTATGCTTATTTTCCACTTACAACAAACAATTCATTTTGCTAGCAATTCTGGAAAGATAAATGAAACACACAGATTCTTAAGGTTGCAAAGAAGCATAAAGTGTAAGAGCTGCAGCATGGGAAAGGACTGTGTAGGTATTCTAGTCCAAACTCATCTATTCCAGTCCCATCTGCTGCATTGCCGTGGTGCACCGCATCTCCCTTTCCGTCTTCACAGGGAGGTAGAAGGGTGCGCTGAGTAAAAGGATAGGCTCTGCAATCCTGCGACCCTATCATCTAATTCCCCTTTTATCCACGTCCTACTATGTGACCCCAACAAGGTATTTTAGCCTCTCCTGGCCTCAGTCTCCTCGTTGCGAAATAATGATTAAAAAATCATATGGTTTTGTGAGGATTAATCAGCAAAGGCACGTAAAGAGTTTGGCACATAAAGAATTAAGCACCATATAAACCGTAACTATTATTATTATTATTACTTATGATTTTTAGAAAGTCCTTAACATTGAACCTAATCAAGTTTTAATAAATGTATGCAACTGATTTAACCTACTTCACTAGCTTGGGGGTTACAAATAATACATATATCATTGTCCCCCTGGTTGTTGCCAGAGCATCTTCCTGCTCACATGCGTAGGAAGTACAAAAATCTCTTTTAACACCCCCACCACCTCTCATCTCTTCTAAACCTAAGAATGCCAAGAACACCCTGGTCTTAATTCATTCTGAAAGGGTCAGTCCTGGTTCCAAATGCAGGCAGAAAAAAAAACAGGGTGTCTGAGAGGCCTGTTGGTGTCATGCTTCTCACCATGCAGTGTGAGTGAAAAAGGCTTGACACAGGCAGCACCACTTCCCTCTGCCGCAGGACTCTCACCATGCCAGCGGCTCTGCGCATGCACGCGCGCGCGGGCACGTGTGTGCTTGGACTGGAGCTCACAGCTCTTCTAGTCCACAGTGTTCATTGTTCTCAAATCACACCCACACCCAGAAGGTTTTCTAGTCTCAGCCATGGGCTGTGTTGACCAGCCTGCTCCCACCCACCCCCTCCAAGGTTGCCCTGTATCCATCCCTGCAGGTAACCTGAGACCAGACTGCACCTTTCTCATGCTGAGTTTTCCCTTGGGAGTCTTTGGTGTCCTGTCTCCCAGAGGGCTTCTTGTGGGGTCTGTTCTAACACATTAGAGAAATTCTATTTAATAATAATGGCTCTTTGACCCCCATGCAATTGTCCCACTTCTCATCATAACAAGGGGTGTTGGAGGGGCAGGCTTTGTCAGGTTATAAACAGCTCTAGGAGACTCTCCCTCCAGGGCAATAGGGGCATAAGTGAGAGAGGCCACTTCAGGACTGCCCTGAGCTCGGAAGATCTGTGTCCACTTAGGCAGGAAAGTAACTGATATTGGTTAGCTAACATTTCAGGTTGCACCCTATCAGACACCCTAAAATACTTGTGTTCACTGGGTGTGGTTTTACTTCTTTTTTCTCTCTCTCTCTTTTTTTTTTTCCATCCATCATTTTTTCTTTTTGGGGGGTGTATATTTTGATTATGCTATTACAGTTATCCCATTCTTTTCTCCCCTTTATCCCCTCCGCCCTGCACCCTATCCCGTAATCCCCTCACCATACTTCATGTCTATGGTTTGTACATATAAGTTCTTTGGCTTCTCAATTCCCTATACTATTCTTAACTTTCCCCTGCCTATTTGTTTTGTTTTGTTTTGTTTTGTCAACATTTTCCTGCCACCACTTTCCCTAGCTCCACCCACACCCATCTCCCACCGTCAACCCTTTCTTCCCTCATTTGGCTTTGACCGTGGGTCCTTTATACATGTTCCTTAACAACCCTTCCCCTTCTTTTCCCCCGTTATCCCCCTTCTCCTCCCCTCTGGTTACTGTCAGTTTGTTCTTTATTTCAATGTCTCTGGTTATATTTTGCTTGCATGATTGTTTTGTTGATTAGGTTCCACTTAAAGGTGAGATCATATGGTATTTGTCTTTCACCTCCTGGCTTATTTGACTTAGCATAATGCCCACAAGTTCCATCCATGATGTCCCAAAGGATAGCAGCTCGTTCTTCCTTTCTGCTGCGTAGTGTTCCATTGTGTAAATGGACCACAGTGTTTTGACCCACTTGCTTACTACTGGGCACTCAGGTTGCTCCAATTCTTGGCTACTGTAAATTGCGCTGCTATGAGCATTGGGGTGCACAGGTTCTTTTGACTTGGTATTTTCAGCATTCTTAGGGTATAATCCCAGCAGTGGAATTGCCAGGTCAAAAGGCAGTTTCATATTTAGTTTTTTGAGGAATTACAAACTGTTTTCCACAACAGCTGCACCAATCTGCATTCCCACCAACAGTGCACTAGGGTTCCCTTTTCTCCACAACCTCGCCAGCACTTGTTTGTTGATTTGTTTATGATGGCCATTCTGACTGGCGTGAAGTGGTATTTCATTGTGGTTTTAACTTGTATCTCTCTGATGGCTAGTGATACTGATCATCCTTTCATATATCTCTGGGCCCTGTGTATGTCTTCCTTGGAGAATTATCTGTTCAGGTCCTTTGCCCATTTTTTAATTGGATTGTTTGTCTTCCTAGAGTGGAGTCGTATGAGTTGTTTATATATTTTGGAGATCAAACCCTTGTCCAAGGTGTCATTGGCAAATATATTTTCCCATATGGTTGGTTCCCTTTTCATTTTGCTGATGTTTTCTGTAGCCATGAAGAAGCTTCTTATTTTGATGAAGTCCCATTTATTCTTTCCCTTATGTCCCTTGCTCCTGGGGACATATCAATGAAAAATTGCTGCGTAGAATATCTGAAATTTTCTTGCCTATGTTCTCCTTTAGGACTTTTATTCTGTTGCAACTTATATTTAAGTCTTTTATCCATCTGTAGTTTATTTTTGTGTGTGGCGTAAGTTGATGGTTACGTTTCATTTTTTTGCATGTAGCTGTCGGGATTTCCCAACACCATTTGTTGAAGAGGCTACTTTTACTCCATTTTATGCTTCAACCCCCTTTGTCAAATATTAATTGACCACAGAGACATGGGTTTGTTTCTGGGCTCTCTATTCTGTTCCATTGATCTATGTGTCTTCTCTTATGCCAGTACCAGACTGTTTTGATTACAGTGGCCTTGTAATACCTGTTTGACATCAGGTATTGTGATACCTCCTACATTGTTCTTTCTCAAAATTGCTGCATCTATTTGGGGTCATTTATGGTTCCATACAATTTTGTGAAATGTTTGTTCTATATCTGTGAAATATATCCTTCATATTTTAATAGGGATTGTGTTGAATCTATCAATTGCTTTGGGTACTATGGACATTTTGATGATGTTAATTCTTCCAATCGAGAACATGGTATATACTTCCATTTATTTGTGTCTTCCATAATTTCCTTTTTCAGGGTACTGTAGTTTTCTGAGTACAGGTCTTTTACCTCCTTGGTTAGGTTTATTCCTAGATACTTTATTTTTCTTGTTGCTCTAGTAAATGGGATTTTTTTCCTGATTTCTGATTCTGATATTTCATTGTTGGTGTACAAAAATGCCTTCAGTTTCCAAATATTGACTTTATATCCTGCTGTTTTGCCAAATTCACTTAATTAGGTCAAGTAGTTTTTTGGTGGAGTGTATAGAGATTTCTATGTACACTGTCATGTCATCTGCAAACAATGAGTTTTACTTCCTCCTTTCCAATTTGGATGCCTTTTTTTTCTTTTTCTTGTCTGATGACTGTGGCTAGGACTTCTAATACTGTGTTGAATGGAAGTGGTGAAATTGGACATCCTTGTCGTGTGCCTGATCCTAAAGCTTTTAGTTTTTGCCCATTGAGCATGATGTTGGTTGTAGGTTTCTCATATATAGCCTTTCTTATGTTGAGGTATGCTCCCTTTATTCCCACCTTGCTGAGAGTTTTTTATCATAAATGGGTGCTGTACCTTACAAATGTTTTTCCATATCTATTGATAAAGTCATGTGATTTTTTCTTTCCTTTGTTTATGTGATGTATTATGTTTATTGATTTGTGAATATTAACCATCCCTGCATCCCTGGATGAATCCCACTTGATCATGGTGGATGATCTTTTTAAGGTATTGCTGGATGCAGTTTGCCAATGTTTTGTTTAGGGTATAGCACCTGTGTTCATCAGCGATATTTGTCTGTAGCTTTCTATCTTTGTTGTGTCTATCTGGTTTGGGGATTAGGGCGATGCTGGCCTCATAAAAAGAGTTTGGGAGTCTTTCTTCTTGTTGGATTTTTTGGAATAGTCTGAGAAGGACAGGGCTAGCTCTTCCTTAAATGTTTTGTAAAATTCTCCTGTGATACTGTCCAGTCCAGGGCTTTTGTCTGCTGGGAGTTTTTTGATTACTGCTTCAATTTCACCAGCTGTTATCTGCCTGTTCAGGCTTTCTGCTTCTTCTCCATTCACTTTTGGAAGATTATATTTTTCTAGAAATTTGTCCATCTCACCCAGGTTTTCAAATTTCTTGGCATATAGTTGTTCGTAGTAATTTCTTACAGTT